>OZ030006.1:40832408-41114908 GCA_964023405.1 Apodemus agrarius | reverse complement strand
TCTGTGTCTGTGTCTGTGTCTGTGTCTGTGTCTGTATGTGTCTGTGTGTTAAAGAACCTGTATATATGGTTGTGATTGTGTGTGCAAGTCTGCAGGGATGCAGAAGTTATAGCAAAGGAGTTGTCATCAAGGACCACGCAGGTTCCTGGCAAAAAGCCAGAGTTGCTATTGTAAATTTCCTAGTCAGTTTCAATGTCAACCTAAGCTCATATTTGAACCTGGAATCAGGGCAAAAGCATTATCGCTCTGTCACTTTGTTGCCAGAAGTGGAATTTTTTTTGTTAATATTTTACTGTTACATCTGACAGGATTTCACATTTTCTGTAGCCCGCCTTTAGTACATTGAACTGCCAGACAGAGAAATTAATACCCTGAGTGACTGTATTTTAATTAAGCAATTTCATGCAAATTACAAATTTTAGATTGCCAAATAATATATTGCACAAAAATTGTAGGCTGGCTGATCTGATATGCATGGAGTATTGCTCTTCCAGGCACTGTGCATACATGGGAAAATGAACAAAAATGCTAATTTCCAATCTACTATGCAAACGGTAAAAGATGCCTATTTAGATACATATGCTTTTCTTAGGAAGGGTAAACAGTTCTTTAATTTAATATAGCTGACACTTGAAGATGTGTTTTTCTCTTTTACAAAGATAATTTTTGCATTGAACAAGTAAATGAAAATTCAAGTAGAGAGCATCTTGTTAATGGCGACTAATAAAAACTAATATTGCATGCAGTATAATGATATTAAACCTTATAACTGGTACATAAAGCAGAATCGCTCCTATTGTGACTCTACCAATGAGCATCAAATATACTTGCATATTAAATATACATTTTAATAGAAGAAATGTTAACCCTTTCAACAAAACTCTAAGCTTCACTTAAAATGAAAACATAGTAATGTCACAAGCCAATAGAAAAAATATTTAAAGCAAGCACTTCAAAATTCTGATTACCCTGTAGCTGTTAATTCCAATCTAAGAACAAGAAATCTTATGCAAAATAGCAACATACAGAAGAACACTGTTGTGGTTTGCAAACCTGATGTGTATGTGTCTGTATCTCTGTGTATGTGTGTGTGAGTGTGAGTGTGTGTGTGTGTGTGTGTTTGTGTGTGTGTGTGTGTGTGTGTGAGAGAGAGAGAGAGAGAGAGAGAGAGAGAGAGAGAGAGAGAGAGAGAGAAACGATATAACAACTTGTTCCTGTTTTCCTATTGCCTTCAAGTTGGATCAGATATGAAAAGAGATTGTACTTCTCTGTATACAGATTTTTATTTTCAACTTAATAGCAGAATGTGATGGGAAAAAAACAATTTCTGAGACTCCTCTTCTAATTTGCCTTTCTATCCTGTTTTCTTCTTCATTCCTAAAATATGGAAATATAATTATCAAAAATATTCTCTTACAACTTTACTAACTATATTTATTGTTCAGATTGTGATTTTTCTCCAAACCCCTTCTAAAATCTTTGTTCGTGTCTAAGGGGAAATTTACTCTAGCCAGACCTTCTCTACTACGCCTGGCATGGTTTGTGTAATATAAGTTGGTCCTTTAAAAATACTATGTAAATTTGATGAGAAGGATGTATCTAAACCATGAAATTAGCACAATATGAGTGGAATTGTAGATGACTTGTGTGTATTGCATACTCAGTCAATAGTGGTCCAGAATTCATTATAAATGCTTTCATCGCTTAAGATTGATGAGGGACCCTAGTATGGCTGTGCATGTGTGGTCTTGGCTTGATGGCAGACTAGATTTATACTCTGCTGAGCTCTGCTCATCTGTGATCTGGCCACAACCTTCCAAAGAACAGTAACACTATTTTGAGAAATATTCTAGGGAAGATTTAAGCAAAAGCTCAAAGCTCTCATTTAAAACTAGGTGTTTATTTATGGCCTCGGGCTTGGCCTCAAGGAAGGTTGGATCAAACCCAAAATCCTTGAAGGCACGCTGAAAATCAGGAGCTGGAGAAACTTGATAAAAACAGGAGTATTACAAATTAGGATTAGGATTATAAATAATAAATGAAGCCAAGATTTATGGCAAAGGTGGTATGTGTGAATTGGTGTAGGTCATGTGACCATTGCCAGATGTGATTGTGAGGAGAGAGTCCAGTATCTGAGTGTTTTCATCTGGGTCAGGGTAGAGCCTCAAGCCCAAGAGCATGGTCATCCCTGAGTGAGCTACTACAACTGAGGGATGGAGTGTGACTTCCCCAGAAGAACCTGGTGTGCTGTGATCACTATGAGCGTGAAGGCATGCAGAGCGACAGTTGTCTTCTTTCTAACTTTCCACACTTGAGCATTTTACATACCTTTGTGAAGACTCAGCTTTTGTAATCATAACGTCAGGACATTAGGAACTTCCTAGATGAGCCATTGGAAGAATAAAAGATAGGTAATGAAGGCGACTCTCTAGTGTCAAACAAGTAAAAGAAACGAAGCAAGAAAATAAAAAGTAATATCCTAAGAGCTTTGCTCATAGTAAATATAAATATGTACCATTTGTAAATGCATCTGTAATTCCAGTTATCATGTTTAAAGCAGTACTTAGAAAGGACAGGATACAGTAATCCAATATATAAAACTTACTTCAAGTAGTAAGCCAATGGGAAATTCTTTCTCCAGCTCTCCCATATTTTACATATTTCTTTAATATTTGTGTATATAGTTTATGAAATAAAATGAATTTTTAAATAAAGCAGGAAAAATTTAATTTTTACATTCTGACATACACTGATATTATTTATTCTCACAATTTAGTTTGTTTCTATGATTAAGTCCAAACTTTGTTTCTTCATACTTCAGCAAGTACCAGGAATGACGGGAATGATTTGCCTTTCAGTTTAACACCCCTTTTGGGTTTGTACATTTTATCCCCTTGACAGGCTAAGTGGTATGTAGTCAGTTAAGGGCACCAGTGGGAAAGGGCGTGCTTAGTCCCAGTGGGGTTGGAATCCTAATGGGGATTGCCTGAGAAGAAGGGGATGGGGTGATTTGGAGGGGACTTGTAAGGGTGGGTCTGGGAGTAGAATGAAAGCTAGGGGGTATGAATAAATAAATCAATTAATCAATAAAAAACTCTCAGGACTGAATTGATGATGACACAGCTGGTTTGTTTCTTTGGTTTCTTTTTTTATTGTTAATATCAGTGTTGTTTTAATTTCATTGAGAGCAGGTGCCAGGGTACATATTTGTGGTCTACCCCTATGTGTATATGAGCACAGAAGGGCTGCTGATATCTTCCTCTGTCAATCGTTAACTTGTTCCTTTTAAACTTGCTCATGTGCTGAAACTAGAGCTCAAAAGTTTGGATTGTTGATGTTGGCTGTTGTAAAAGGATTTGTTTTCCCTGGTAGGCTGACTGATGGCAAGCCCCTCCTGCGCTCCTGGCTCTTCCCACATGGGTGCTGGTGTTACTAGCATAGATGGATCTGAAATTACTTTTATTTGGAGTGTTGAAGTCCAAACTCTAGTCTTGATGTGTGTGCAACAAGTAATCTCAAGGGTTGAACCCTTGAACCCAGCCTTTCAGTTTGTTGATTTTGAGACAAAAGTTTACTATGTAGTATTAATTTGCCTGGAACTCTCTTTTCTCTCTGCCCTCTTAGTGCTGGGCTTTTTGTTATGAGCCATGAGCATGCCTACCAAAACTGCCTTTTAAAGACTGAAGAGCAGCTCTGACTAAAATACAGCGTGCACATAGTTCCTTGTTACTTTCTTTAGCTAGAATACATTTTCAAAAATCATCATATAATTGTCATGTAACACCCTATCCATATACCCAAAGGATACCCAACCCTACTACAGAGATACTTATTCAACCATATTCATTACTGTTTTATTCAAAATAGTCAGAAATTGGAAAGAGCCTAGAGGTATATTAATAGATGGATGGATAAAGAAAATGTGGTGCATTTACACAATAGAATATTATTCAACTTTTTAAAAAATGAAATTCATAGGTAAATGAACAGATATAGTAAATAAAATCACCTTAAGTAAAGTAACCTAAACCCAGAAAGACAAATATGGTATATATTAACTTATATGTGGATATTAGCTATTAAATCGCTGATAAACAAGCTACAGGCCTTATAAACGGAGCATAGATATAAAGAAATGGGGGAAGGGACAAATATCACTTAGGAAAGGAAGCTAGAATATATAACTAGGGGCGATTGGAAGTGTACAGGAACAGTATCAAGTGGAGAGGGGGCAGGGAAGACAGATATAGGCAAGGGAATCTGGGGAGAAAAAGCTAAAACTAAGGGCCATTGGAGGGGCTATAAGGAAACCTAATTATAAAGGCAATCTAAATGAAATTGTCAAATAAATTTCAACTGGGGAAAGACAGTGCCCCAATTGGACATTTCTTATTGCCAAATAAAGCTTCCAGTGCCAACAATGAGTTACATCTAATTGAGTTGTTGGCCAAGGGGCCCGTGGGTACCTCCAAACAACCCAGGCGAAGGCAAAGGCTATTGATTGCCATCCACTGCAGATAACACATACGCAAAACATTAATTACAGAGATGTTAAGTTGTTGACTACTTAGAGCCTTCCCCTTTATGAACTAGTATTCATGATACAGGAAAGCATTCTATATGCAACCAAAAGAAAAAGTAAGACACTAACCTAGCTACAAACCTTTGGATATACATTGCTTATCTGCCTCCAAGATGCAGTAGTGTAATACTGGCACAAAGTTTGTGGGAATAACCAACCAATAGATGATTGTATTTAAGTCCTATTCCATGAGATAGAACCCATCTTCAGCACTGCTTGGGTGGCAAAGAACCAGAGACCAGATAGGTCATCGATATAGGGTAAAACCAAATAGTACAAATGTGCTAAAATACATGACATTTTGTTTTACTCATAGATCATTGTTTTGCTCAGTCCTCATCAGAGAAGCTTCCTCCAACAGTAGATGGGAAGAAAAGCAGAAAGCCACACTTGGACAATGTCCATAGAATGAGAGAACATGGAATACCAAGTCCCTAGTGGGAAGTTCCATCAAAACTTTCCATTCATAGCTCAGGAAAGCGTGCAGAAGAGGAGGAAAGATTGTCAAAACTAGAGGGAATGGAGGACATAAAATAAACAACATCCTCTAAACACAGCAGGGCCATCATACATATGAATTCACAGAAACTATGACAACATGCACAGATGAAAATCTTGCTATTTCCAAGGGAGTCTCATGGGGGATACAAAGCACTCTTAAGTGTGGGATCCATGCCCAGCAAGTACATAGCCAACACAAAACAAACCCAGTGGTTCTTTGTCTCATAATGATTTTTCAGGTCTTTTTAATTAATTAATTAGTTAATTAATTAATTAATTTTACCTTACATGTCTTTTGTGTGTGTATTGTGGCTTCTGGCCTTGTATTTTTTTTTTTTTTACTTTTTTTTTTATCATTTTTTTTTTATTTTCTATATTCTTTGTTTACATTCCAAAGGCTTTCCCCTTTCCCAGGTACCCCCCACCATATGTCCCATAATTCCTCTCCCCCCCCATGCTATTCCCCACTCTTTCCCCCCCCCCACGATTTCTCTGTTCTGGGTCTACAATACTGGATCCAATCTTTACAGGCCCAGGGTCCTCTCCTTTTTTTCTTCTTGAGAGTCATTTGACTTGCTAATTGTGCCTTGAGTATTTAGGGCTTCTGGGCTCATTAATATCCACTTATCAGTGATTGCATTTCGTGTGTATTCTTTTGTGATTGGGTTAGCTCACTTAGGATGATAGTTTCCAGATCTAACCATTTACCTACAAATTGCATGAATTCATTATTTTTAATTGCTGAGTAGTACTCCATTGTATAAATATACCACATTTTCTGTATCCATTCCTCCTTTGAGGGATATCTGGGCTCCTTCCAATTTCTGGCTATTATAAACAAGGCTGCTATAAACATAGTGGAGCATGTGTCTTTGTTGTATGCAGGGGAATCCTCTGGGTATATGCCCAGGAGTGGTATGCCAGGGTCCTCTGGGAGTGGCATGCCCAATTTTCTGAGGAACCGCCACACTGATTTCCAGAGTGGTTTTACCATTTTGCAATCCCACCAACAGTGGAGGAGTGTTCCTCTTTCTCCACATCCTCGCCAGCACTTGTTGTCTCTCGAGTTTTTAATCTTAGCCATTCTGACTGGAGTGAGGTGGAATCTCAGGGTTGTTTTGATTTGCATTTCCCTGATGACTAATGATGTTGAACATCTCTTAAGGTGTTTCTCGGCCATCCGAATTTCTTCTGGTGAAAATTCTTTGTTTAGCTCTGTGCCCCATTTTTTGATAGGGTTATTTGGTTCTTTGGGGTCTAACTTCTTGAGTTCTTTGTATATATTGGATATTAGCCCTCTGTCGGATGTGGGGTTGGTGAAGATCATTTCCCATGTTGTTGGTTGCCGTTTTGTCTTTCTGACAGTGTCCTTTGCCTTACAGAAACTTTGTAATTTTATGAGGTCCCATTTGTCAATTCTTGATCTTAGAGCATAAGCTATTGGTGTTCTGTTCAGGAACTTTACCCCTGTGCCCATGTCCTCCAGGGTCTTCCCAAGTTTCTTTTCTAATAGTTTCAGTGTGTCTGGTTTTATGTGGAGGTCCTTGATCCACTTGGAGTTGATCTTAGTACAAGGAGATAAGAGTGGGTCAATTCGCATTCTTCTGCATGTTGACCTCCAGTTGAACCAGCACCATTTGTTGAAAAGGCTATCTTTTTTCCACCGGATGGTTGTGGCTCCTTTATCAAAGATCAAGTGACCATAAGTCTGTGGGTTAATTTCTGGGTCTTCAATCCTATTCCATTGATCTACCTGCCTGTTGCTGTACCAATACCATGCAGTTTTTAACACAATTGCTCTGTAGTACTGCTTGAGGTCAGGGATATTGATTCCCCCAGAAGTCCTTTTATTGTTGAGAATAGTTTTAGCTATCCTGGGTTTTTTGTTGCTCCAGATGAATTTGAGAATTGCTCTTTCTAGATCTATGAAGAATTGATTTGGGATTTTGATGGGGATTGCATTGAATCTGTAGATTGCTTTTGGCAAGATGGCCATTTTTACTATATTGATCCTGCCAATCCAGGAGCAAGAAATATTTTTCCATCTCCTGAGGTCTTCTTCGATTTCTTTCTTCAGGGACTTGAAGTTCCTGTCATACAGATCTTTCACTTGTTTGGTTAGAGTTACGCCAAGGTACTTTATGTTGTTTGTGGCTATTGTGAAGGGTGTTATTTCCCTAACTTCTTTCTCAGCCTGCTTGTCCTTTGAGTACAAGAAGGCTACTGATTTGCTTGAGTTAATTTTATAACCAGCCACGTTGCTGAAGTTGTTTATCATCTGTAGAAGTTCTCTGGTGGAGTTTTTTGGATCGCTTAAGTAGACTATCATATCATCTGCAAATAATGATACTTTGACTTCTTCCTTTCCAATTTGTATCCCTTTGACTTCCTTATGTTGTCTGATTGCTCTCGCTAGAACTTCAAGTACTATATTGAAAAGATATGGAGAGAGAGGACAGCCTTGTCTAGTCCCTGATTTTAGTGGAATTGCTTCAAGTTTCTCTCCATTTATTTTGATGTTGGCTACTGGTTTGCTGTAGATTGCTTTTACTATGTTTAGGTATGGGCCTTGAATTCCTGCTCTTTCCAAGACTTTTAGCATAAAAGGATGCTGAATTTTGTCGAATGCTTTTTCAGCATCTAATGAGATGACCATGTGGTTTTTTTCTTTTAGTTTGTTTATGTAGTGGATTACATTGATGGATTTCCGTATATTGAACCATCCCTGCATTCCTGGAATGAAGCCTACTTGATCATGGTGAATGATCGTTTTGGTATGCTCTTGGATTCGGTTGGCAAGAATTTTATTTAGTATTTTTGCATCTATATTCATAAGAGAAATTGGCCTGTAGTTCTCTTTCTTTGTTGGATCTTTTTGTGGTTTAGGTATCAGCGTAATTGTGGTTTCGAAGAACGAGTTGGGCAGTGTCCCTTCTGTCTCTATTTTGTGGAATAGTTTGAAGAGTATTGGTGTTAAGTCTTCTTTGAAGGTCTGGTAGAATTCTGCACTAAAACCATCTGGTCCCGTACTTTTTTTGGTTGGGAGGCTTTCTATAACCCCTTCTATTTCTTTAAGGGTTATGGGACTGTTTAGCTGGTCTACTTGATGCTGATTTAATTTTGGTATTTGGTATCTGTCTAGGAAATTGTCCATTTCCTCCAGATTCTCCAGTTGTTTTGAGTATAGGCCTTTGTAGTAGGATCTGATGATCTTTTGAATTTCCTCTGTTTCTGTTGTTATATCCCCCTTTTCATTTTTAATTTTGTTAATTTGGATACTATCTCTGTGCCCTTTGGTTAGTCTAGCTAAGGGTTTATCTATCTTGTTGATTTTCTCGAAGAACCAGCTCTTGGTTTTGTTGATTCTTTGTATGGTTCTCTTTGTTTCTGCTTGATTGATTTCAGCCTTTAGTTTGATGATTTCCTCTCTTCTACTCCTTCTGGGTGAGTTAGCTTCTTTTTGTTCCAGCGCCTTCAGGTGTGCTGTTAAGTTGCTAGTGTATGCTCTTTCCAGTTTCTTTTTGGAGGCACTCAGGGCTATGAGTTTTCCTCTTAGCACTGCTTTCATTGTATCCCAGAGATTTGGGTAGGTCGTACCTTCATTTTCATTGAAGTCTAAAAAGTCTTTGATTTCTTTCTTTATTTCTTCCTTGACCAGGGTGTCATTGAGTAGAGTATTGTTCAGTTTCCATGTGTATGTGGGCTTTCTGTAGTTCTTCTTGCTATTGAAGACCACTTTTACTCCATAGTGATCCGATAGGAGACATGGGATTAGTTCGGTCTTCTTGTATTTGTTGAGGTCTGTCTTGTGACCAATTATATGATCAATTTTTGAGAAGGTACCGTGCGGCGCTGAGAAAAAGGTATACTCTTTTGTTTTAGGATGGAATGTTCTATATATATCTGTTAAATCCAATTGGTCCAAAGCTTCAATTAGTTTCACTGTGTCCCTGTTTAGTTTCTGCTTTCCTGATCGGTCCATTGAGGAGAGTGGAGTGTTGAAGTCACCTACAATCATTGTGTTAGGTGCGATGTGTGCTTTAAGCTTTAGTAAAGTTTCTTTTACTAATGAGGGTGCCCTTGCATTTGGTGCATAGATGTTCAGTATTGAGAATTCTTCTTGGTGGATTTTCCCTTTGACAAGCAGGAAGTGACCTTCTGTGTCTCTTTTGATGACTTTAGGTTGAAAGTCGATTTTATCTGATATTAGAATGGCTACTCCAGCTTGTTTCCTGGGACCATTTGCTTGTAGAACTGTCTTCCAGCCTTTTACTCTAAGGTGGTGTTTGTCTTTGACACTGAGATGTGTTTCCTGTATGCAGCAAAATGTAGGGTCCTGTTTCCGTATCCAGTCTGTTAGTCTGTGTCTTTTGATTGGGGAATTGAGTCCATTGATATTAAGAGATATTAAGGAATAGTAATTATTACTTCCTGACATTTTGGGAATTGTTATTATTATTTGTATTTGAGTGGTTCTCTCCTTTTGGGTTGGATGAGATGGGGTTTCTATCTTGTTTCTTCTGGGGTGTTGTTTCCCCCCTTGTGTTGGTATTTTTCCCCTATTATCCTTTGTAGGGCTGGGTTTGTAGATAAGTATCTTGCAAATTTGGTTTTGTCGTGGAATATCTTGGTTTCCCCATCTATGGCAATTGAGAGTTTTGCTGGGTATAGTAGTCTTGGCTGAAGTTTGTGTTCTCTTAGGGTCTGCATGAGGTCTGCCCAGGATCTTCTAGCTTTCATGGTCTCAGGTGAGAAGTCTGGTGTAATTCTGATAGGTCTTCCTTTATATGTTACTTGTCCTTTTTCTCTTACTGCCTTTAATATTCTTTCTTTGTTTAGTACATTTGGGGTTTTGACTATTATGTGACGGGAAGTATTTCTGTTCTGGTCCAGTCTATTTGGGGATCTATAGGCTTCTTGTATATTCATGGGCATCTCTCTCTTTAGGTTGGGGAAATTTTCTTCCATAATTTTGTAGAAGATATTTGCTGGCCCTTTAAGTTGTAGATCTTCATTCTCATCTATCCCTATAATCCTTAGGTTTGGTCTTCTCATTGTGTCCTGGATTTCCTGAATGTTTTGGGTTACCAGCTTTTTGCATTTTGCATTTTCTTTAATTGTTGAATCCATGGTTCCTATGGTATCTTCAGCATCTGAGATTCTGTCTTCTATCTCTTGTATTCTATTGTTGATATTTGCATCTATGACTCCTGATTTCTTCCCAAGGTTTTCTATCTCCAACATTGTCTCCCTTTGCGATTGCTTAGTTGTTTCTACTTCTGTTTTTAGATTTTGTATGGTTTTGCTCAGATCTTTCAGTTGCTTGTTTGTGTTTTCCTGTAATTCTTTAAGGGATTTTTGTGTTTCCTCCTTTATGACTTCTACTCGTTGACCCATGTTCTCTTGTATTTCTTTGGGTGATTTTTGTTTCTCCCCCTTATTGGGATTCACTTTTTGCTCTATATTCTCCTGGATTTCTTTAAGTGATTTTTGTGTCTGCCTTGTATGGGCTTCTAGTTTTTGATCTATTTTCTCCTCTATTACTTTAAGAAATTTATCTAAGTGATCCTCAATCTGCATCTTTACCAGTGATTTTAGATCTGAGTCTTGTTTTTCTGGTGTGTTGAGATATCTGGGATTTAATTGTGTTTGTCTTGCAATGGCTTCTAGCTTTTGATCTATTTTCTCATGTATTACTTTAAGAGATTTATCTAAGTGTTCCTCTATCAGCATCCTGACCAGTGATTTTAGATCTGAGTCTTGTTTTTCTGGTGTTTCGGGGTATCCAATATTTATTGCTGTTGGGGAACTGGGTTCGGATGCCGCCATATTGCCTTGATTTTTGTTAGTAGCGATCTTACGTTTGCCTTTTGCCATCTGGTTAACTCTGGTGTTAGTTGGTCCTGTAGATACTAGCTGGTGCTTGACCCTCCTGTGGGGTTGTAAGGCTATTTCCCAGTGACTGGGATACCTGAATCACTGTCCTGCGGGGGTCTTGCTCACAGATTGCTGACAGGTGGCCTGAGTCCCCCGAGGTCTTAACCTCAGGATATCCCAGGTATTTGGTTCTGCCTGTTGGGCAGCTGCTCTGCACTGCTCCTGCTCAGGGTTCGCTGTCTGATATCCTGTTTCCCCAGGGGTCTTAAAGTTGGGATATCTCAGTTATCTGGTCCGCCTGTTGGTCCCAAGCTGCTGGGAAGCTGGCTGGGTCCGGTTTCCAGCTTCCCTGCCACTGGCTGGATGGGAGGCTGGTTCGGCCTCTGGCTGGGTCTGGGTACCTGGCACACTGGCTGACTCTGGCTTCCTCACCACCAGCTGGACGGGAAGCTGCAGGCAATATGGCAGGTGCCTGCAGGGAGCTCGGGGTCCGCCCCGCACGCGAGTGCAGAGTGCACCCGCTATTCTGTGCCCAATTCCCACTCCAGGCCTGAGTCCCCGAAGGTCTTAAGCTCGGGCTGTCTCGGGTACCTGGTTCTGCCGCCGCCGCCGGATGGTTCTGAGCACCTGGCATGCTGGGTGACCCTCCGGCTTCCCCACCACCAGCTGGGCGGGAAGCTGCAGGCAATATGGCAGCTGCCTGCAGGGAGCTCGGGGTCCGCCCCGCGAGTGCAGAGTGCACCCGCTATTCTGTGCCCAACTCCCACTCCAGGCCTGAGTCCCCGAAGGTCTTAAGCTTGGGCTGTCTCGGGTACCTGGTTCTGCCGCCGCCGCCGGATGGTTCTGAGCACCTGGCACGCTGGGTGACCCTCCGGCTTCCCCACCGCCAGCTGGGCGGGAAGCTGCAGGCAATATATGGCCTTGTATTTTTAAGGTATCCCTATGTGTATGAACACAGGGATATGACTATGTTTTTGTGTCTAAATGTGTCCCTGAATCTACATGCTTTTTCGTTGGCTCCTTATCTTCTGTTTGTTTTCTTTTATATTATTATTATTATTATTATTATTATTATTAATTTGGATGCATGTTTTGTAAGAAGAAACAGAAAGTGTGCAGATATTGATAGAAAGAAAAGTAAGTAAATTCTTAGAGTTGAAGTAGGGGAAATCACAATCAAAATATCTTATATGAAAAAAATTTAATTACAATAAATGAAAAAATATAAATAAATGTTCGATTTTTGTCTTTTTAAAGGTTTCCATTGCTATGACTAAGGCAACTTTTGTTAAAAACAAAAATTCAGTTGGGGCGGGCTAAAAGTTTCAGGGGTTCAGTCCATTATCATCATGGCTGGAAGCATGGCAGCATCCATGAAGACATGGTATTGGAAAAGGAGCTGAGAATTCTACATCTTGAGCTACAGGGAGCAGAGAGCTGAAGTCAATTACCTTCTGCAGGTAGCCAGGAGGGTTTCTTCTACACTGGGCAGAGTCAGATCATCATCCATAAAAGCCCACCTCACAGTGGTGCCTTCCTTCAACAGGCCACACCAACTCCAATAAGGCCACACTTCCATTTCCCATGGGCCAAGCCTATTCAAACCACCAAAGTATTTAAGATTAAACAAAGTGCCTTCATTATATATGTTAATATATGTTTAATAACTATGCTATATCCTTAGCCCCTAAGTTAAATTTTAATAGGGTTATTTGGCTCTCTGGAGTCTAACTTCTTGAGTTCTTTGTATATATTGGATATTAGCCCTGTGACAGATGTACGGTTGGTGAAGATCTTTTCCCAATTTGTTGGTTGCTGTTTTGTGCATTTGACAGTGTCCTTTGCCTTACAGAAACTTTGTAATTTCATGAGGTCCCATTTGTCAATTCTTGATCTTAGAGCATAAGCTATTAGTGTTCTGTTCAGGAACATTCCCCCTGTGCCCATGTCCTCAAGGGTCTTCCCCAGTTCCTTTTCTATTAGTTTTAGTGTGTCTGGTTTTATGTGGAGGTCCTTGATGCATTTGGAGTTGAGCTTAGTACAAGGAGATAAGAATGGATAGATTTGCATTCTTCTGCATGCTTACCTCCAGTTGTACCAGCATCATTTGTTGAAAAGGCTATCATTTTTCCACTGGATGGTTTTAGCTCCTTTGTCGAAGATCAAGTGACCATAGGTGTGTGGGTTCATTTCTGGGTCTTCAATCCTATTCCATTGATCTACCTGCCTGTCACTGTACCAATACCATGCAATGTTTAACACTATTACTCTGTAGTACTCCTTGAGTTCTGGGATACTGAGTCCCCCAGAAATTCTTTTACTGTTGAGAATAGTTTTAGCTATCCTGAGTTTTTTTGTTATTCCAGATGAATTTGAGAATTTCTCTTTCTAATTCTATGAAGAACTGAGTTGGGATTTTGATGGGGATTGCATTGAATCTGTATATTGCTTTTGGCAATAAATTAAAATTTTAATAATAGTTTTTACTTGATGTATAAAAAATTAAACAAAACAAAAGAAAGTGATATGGCTGTGGCTTGAATTCAAGTAGAGATATCAAAAGATCAAAAGGCACTAATAATAATGCTATTCAAGGTTCTGGAATGGTGGTTCATTGCATAGAGTACTTGCTACTTTTACAGCGGACCTACATCTTCCCCCACACACACACACAATCTATAATTCCAATGCCAGAGAACTTAAGGAGATCTTCTGGCCTTTGCAGGCACCAAGCATGCCCATAGTGAATACTCATATAGGGAAAACACTGATATTAAATCAACAAATAATAAAATAATGCTGTTTAGTTAGCTGTTTAATTTCCTTCCCACTATTCATATAGTTGAAATACTATCCTTTCCCCATAACTTTCCTTTTCAAATAATTTCTACACATAAGTATCTTTATGAAAACCACTTTAGCCACAGAATCTACACATCTGTGCTTTAAAAATTATACTTACATTTACTTGCCTTATCTTCTATAAGAATTTTCACTTGGACTAGAAGGATGGCTCAGCTCTTAAAGAGTATGCATTGCTCTTCCAAAGGATTCCTGTTCAATTCCCAGCTCACATGTTCAATTATATCTTACAACTTCCTGTAACTCCAGTTCCAAGGGGTCTACTGCCTTTTCTGGCTTCTACCAGTACCCACACATACATACATGTCTCTATCTATCTATCTATCTATCTATCTATCTATCTATCTATTTATCTATCTATTTATCTATCTATCTATCTCTATCTCTATCTCCTTCCCTCCAGGCCTGGCATAATACTATGTACAAACCTGACATAATACTGTGTACACATAGTCATACAGAATACCATTTTTGAAACAGGCTGTTGTGAGAAAATTTAAAGATGATCTGCCAATTTCCCATGCTCCATTCAGCTACTCTTTGCCAGCGAACTCTCCAGCAGGGCCAGAGCTCCTGAGTACCCTTTGCTGTGCCAGCCCCATGTAACGACTGTCTACCACATGATCAGCCACCACAACACCCAGCAATCCAGTAGAAACAAAACTCTAGAAGCTTATAATTAACAAGTCAGATTTATGTATCAATACATTCTTAATTCACAAGATAATCACACAATAATTTCAGAGCCAATGATACAAGCTGCCCACCTAGATAAGGCACGTTATCCCAATTATTCTACCCATATATGATATTTGTAACTACCCGTGGCTATTTAAAACTACACAGTATCAGGATCTTCTTCTTGTCTGTCCGCCTCTCTCTTGACTTCCACTCCCCCCTCTGAGCTGCTCTCTGTCCCTGCACTGTTTGTTCCACCTCCCTTTTCCCTGTCCAATCACAGGCCTCCTACTGCACTAATATTTAATGTAATTGTACAGGGAAAATCCTGCCACAAGAGTCTTTAACACTCAACATAATTCTCTAGAGAATCCCCTTTGTTGTATTTGTTGTTAACATATTTATTTTTTGAGTTATCTTAGTACACTTTAGTCCATTTTGTTTGCTACACTTTGAACTGGTAAGGGGCCCCTGGGTACATCATAATGTGGTAAATGGCATGATTGTAGTACATACTACAGAGAGATCACCCATCAAGAGCAGAGCACAGTGTGAAGCTAGAAAACTTAACTTACCTTTTGATAATCCATTCTTCTAGATGCTAATATAGCCCCTCCAAACCTGACCCATTCTTAGACTATTGGCTTGCATTAATCAATTCTAACAGTAGTAACTACAACAACATGGTCCTTTCCTACTAGACATCATCTCTTCAAGAGTTTCCTACTGTTCAAGATTTTTCTGCCATCGAACTCCACTTTGAGTTTTGGTGTGGAACATGCCACATGGACACGATCACACTATAACATGCATACCAAAATTTTGTTTATGTTTTCACTCACTGAAAGGCATTCAGACATTTTCTAGTTCTTAACTGCTATAAATACAACTCTGAATGCTCCTGTATTTATTTTGCCTGGATGTAAATACTAATTTCCTAATGGCTGAATAGTACTCCATTGTGTATATATTCCACATTTTTTGTATCCATTCCTCCGTTGAGGGACATCTGGGTTCTTTCCAGCTTCTGGCTATTATATATAAGGCTGCTATGAACATAGTGGAGCATGTATTCTTATTGCATGCTGGGGAATCTTCTGGGTATATTCCCAGGAGTGGTATGGCTGGGTCCTCCAGAAGTATCACGTCCAGTTTTCTGAGGAACCGCCATACTGATTTCCAGAGTGGTTGTACCAGCTTGCATTCCCACCAGCAGTGGAGGAGTGTTCCTCTTTCTCCACATCCTCGCCAACACCTGATGTCTTCTGAGTTTTTAATCTTAGCCATTCTGACTGGTGTGAGGTGAAATCTCAGGGTTGTTTTAATTTGCATTTCTCTAATGACTAATGATGTTGAACATTTTTTAAGGTGTTTCTCAGATATCCGAATTTCTTCAGGTGAAAAGTCTCTGTTGGAGCTGGAGAAAATCATACTAAGTGAGGTGACCCAGTCTCAAAAGAATACCCATGGTATGCAGTCACTGATAAGTGGATATTAGCCTAGAATCTTGGAACACCAAAGACACAAATCACATACCAAGTGATGTCTGACAAGAAGAAAGGAGTGGACACTGGTGCTAGAATGGACCAAAGCATCATTGTGGGGGAATACAAGAGCAGGGAGGTGGGAGGGGGTGGATGAGGGAGCAGAGGGAGGGAAAAGGGCATGTGGGACCTTTGGGGGTGGGGAACCAGAAAAAGGGAAATGAATTATAAATATAGAATATATCCAATAAAAAAGAAAGAAAACATCAAAAAAATACTAATTTCCTAAGAGAATAGGGTTATAAGGTTCTTGTTTTTAATGCAAACTGCTTTCTGCAATATCAAAAATAAAATGAATTCTATTTTGAATTAGGACTAAAACTTTTCCTTTACTGAGTTTTCTGTGTACTTTATGTGAGCCTGGGGATGTAGTTGGAAGTGAAAAAGAATGTGTAGAGGGATTTTAACCCAGCAACATGGCTGCTCTGTTAAGAGAACACATACTGGGTTGGAATGCAGACATACCATACCATACACCTTTAATCCCAAACAATGGCATCTAATGGAAGGGAAGACAAAGTAACCAGTTAGAGATAGGATAGTCCCAACTCTCACAGAAACAGACAGGTAAGAGATGCTTTTTAAAGAGCAGTGATGAAAGAGTTCAGTTCAACTCAACTCAACTCGATTCAATTCAGTTCAATTTAATTCTGTTTGGATCAGTTCTTGGAAGGTAGATGCATTCTTTTCAAACAGATCAATTCAGTCAGAAGCCAAGAGAAGCCAATTTGATTCAGTCAGCTTCAAGAAGAGTTTGAGCCAGAACAGCTGAGTTAAACCAGCCAGCCAGCGTTCTGTAAGAGCTAGACAGAATGAGTTCATTCAGCAGTAATTCTCAGAGGCTGAAATATTCTAGGCCTAGATTAGCAGACAGAGGCTGGAAGCGGAAGCGTTCAAGGTCCAGACTTACAGAAGATTATATTGTATGGCATCTAGATACTGTCAGGACTAGGCTTAGGGATAGTTAGGTAGAAGCGCTCTGGGATCAACACAAGCCATTTGTTCATAAAGGTTGGGTACAGCTCTCATCTTATCCCCTCATCTGAGGAAATAAAAGCTACGTTTACACTTACAAGAGTCTCAAAGAAAGTTGGTATTAGTTCAGCAGGATAGACAGACTTGCCTAATAGTTTACATTCATTCCTTATATACATTACCCAACAATTCAGTCACTAAGTCATTCAAGAAATAATAATAGTCTTAAGAAATAAGATGAAAGGAGTTGGACAAGTTCACCAATAGCCCAGTCAACTATGAGCCATGCTGCTGTCTTACCTGGGCCTCTTTCTAGTGGAACAGATAACTATGAGTCATTGTGTTTGGATCTGGCATAGGAGAGCCTCAAAATCACTGACTCTCATCTCACTCATGAGAAACCTGAGGAGAAAAATCCTCTTTCCTTGTACAGAGATTGATGACAGTGGGAAGGTTTTGGCACAGTTTATCAATCATAAAGAATAAAGGCTGGACTTTTCAGTTTGAGTGACTTTAGAATTCAGACCTTTTAAAGGGTTTCAGATAGATAACAGCATCATTCATAACCCTTTTGAATGTATCCTTTCCCTAAATAATTGATGAAAAACTACTGACCATGTGTTAAAAGTAAAGATGAAAACATGTTGCCAAATAAGCAGAAAGCACCAGAAAGATACAGGATTGCACAAAGGACACAGTTAAGAGTTGTTTGTTATAGGATATTTGTCTTTGCACCATTGTAAAATTTATTCAAGTAGGTAATTATATACTATGAACTACAGACTAAGAAAAGAATAACCATGTAATTGGAACATCACCATATATTTCTCGCTACATAATTATGTGACAACAGTATTGAGCAAAAATTTGAATTTTATAATAAAACTTTTAAAACTGTACCTTGGGCATTATTAAAACACTGTGGTTTTATTTTTATAAAAGTTTCAAATGGTTGATACATGAGTGTGAATACTTATGATTTTTAAAATGATTTTTCGCAACATTAACTTTTATAATGTGAAACATAATTACGACAATAAAAATAAAATCCACAATGAATCCCATCAGATTATTGTTTGCCTCTTTATCTCATGCATCCTTTTTTCTTTTGGGGGTGTCTTTTGCTGTTATAGTTTTTCAATGTTATATAACTCCAAGTTTATTGCTTCTCTTCACACACACACATAGATGATATAGATAGGTAGAGATAATAGAAATTAATAGAGATAAAGATAGAGGTAGATATTATATATATAAATATCCCTTTCTACCTTCCTCTCTCCCATAGAGATTTATGTCCACACCTGCAGCACTTCTGGATGCCAGAAGTCAACATAAGGATGCTGACCTAGTCAATGTTCTATTGCTGTGAAAAGATACCACAACCAAAACAACTGTTAGAAGGATAACATTTAATTGGGGCTGGCTTGCAGGTTCAGAGTTTCAGTCCATTATCATGGTAGTATCCAGGCAGGCATGGTGCAGGAGGAGCTGAGAGTTCTACATCTTCATCCAAAGGCCACTAGGAGAACACTGACTTCAGGAAGCTAGGTCTTAATGCCATGTCCACAGTGACATACCTACACTAACAAGCTCATACCTTCTAATAGTACCAGTCCCTGGGCCAAGCATATACAAACCATCACAGATTCTTTCCTCAGCCTTTCTCCATCCTATTCTTTGAGACAGTGTCTTACTGAAAACAGGGCATCCAGTTCTGGCTAGTCTAGCTAGCCATCAGGTTCCAGATGTCCTCCTTTCTCCATTTCCCTGAGCTTCAGTTGCAGATGCTCACTGCCAGGCTCTGCTTTCTATGTGAGTATGAAAATGCCAACTCAGATCCTTACATTTCTGACCAAGCATCTTACCCAGTCACTTCTCTGTACCCTGAAGTTTCTAAAATATATTCTCTATAATCTTCATAATGAATTCTTCAAAAAATAAATGCCAAATATTAGTAAGACATTAACAGCAAATTTTTGAAAAAAAAAAGATATATTTTCCTTTCTCAATCCTATTCCATTGATCCACTTCCCTGTCACTGTTCCAATACCATGCAGTTTTTAACACTACTGCTCTGTAGTATTGCTTGAGATCTGGAATATTGATTCCCCCAGAAGTTCTTTTACTGTTGATGATAGTTTTAGCTATTCTGGGTTTTTTGTTAATACAGATGAATTTGAGATTGCTCTTTCTAACTCTATAAAGAACTGAGTTGGGATTTTGATGGGGATTGCGTTGAATCTGTATATTGCTTTTGGCAAGATTGCCATTTTAACTATATTAATCCTGCCAACCCACGAGCATGGAAGAACTGGGTAGAATCCAAATCCAACTGACAATTGATATGAAACTTCATGCTCTGAGACAGTGAGAAAGCACTCCTCTTCTGTCCCAACCACTGAGCTTAGAGTATTGGATGATGCTCACTGAGGAGGGGAGCAGAATTTACAGAGCTAGCATGACACATTTGCAGAAAGTAACCACTGTGGCTTCGTGTCTGCTACTTGAAATATTGTAGACATGCTCAAAGCATACACATGCTTCAAGGGTCAGTCCCTTATCTCTGTGAAGTGAGCATGCTAATGCCTGTGGAAATCTCAGTGTTAATCTGGACGTTACAACGAAAAATAGACTTTAAAACATAAAAAAATAATGTGCAAAAACAAAGTATCTCTTTATACTTCAAAATTAGCCTTAGATTAGATAAATTTATTCACTTAAAGGAAGCTATTCTTTTCTAAATTCTAAATTTAAATTTGGCATGGATATATATGAATAATATTCATCACATACCTATTTGCTCCAATAGTGAGCATGCAATATCATGAGACAATTTCAAGTGTGGTCATCATTTTAAGGAAGATTGTGAATGAATAGTTATATAAAATATATCATGAAATATGAAAAACATACTCTGTACTCAAGCATTTTCAAGCATAATTCAAGCTTGAAAGTTATAATATATTCTGTTATAATAATTATGTATAATATGTAATAAAATAGGAGTAGGCCAATTCCAAGAAAAATATTTTTGTGAATATGGGTATCAAAAATATAGTCAAATATTTGAAAAATGAAAATGTATTTCATCTCAGCTTAATTAGGCTCTGTATCCAAACAAGACAGATTAATTATTAGAATTAATAGAATTAAATAGAATTAATTTCTATTAATAATTAATAAATAGAAAATGAGTGCCTGTGTACAAAGAACTTATATCTAAAATAAAAGCATAAAGTACCCATAATTTATGAAAATTATGAATATATTTCATATTATGAAAATATGAAAATTATAAAAATTCTATTCCAACATAATTGTTTTTAAAAACAATAACAGAATAGCTGAGACAAGATATGAAAGACTAAAATTAAAAAGGTTATCACAATGTTAGACAAAATAAAATTGAAGGTCAATATGCTATTAATATAAAATGTTTCACATTGATAAAATAAGCCATTGATTCTTAGGTACATTTTATAAAAAATCGTGTAAAGCATTAGAAATGTCAAACAATAAAATATAAACATTGGTATGTAATATTATTACTGTCATTCTAGGATAATTCAAGAAGATAATAAGCAAAGTAATATGCCAAGATATCAGAAGAAGACAATAAGCAAGGTAGTATGCCAAGGTATCAGAAAGAACTGTAAAAATGACCAGCTTGACAAGATATTATTAAAAGGGCAATAATGGCACTAATATCTCAGTGGTAACCAAGAGCTCTCTAATTGGCCTTCAGACCCACTCAATAAAAAGGAAATCATGTCTGGTACTAGAAGCCTAGAGAACTTCCAGAAGCTAGTGAGGTTATTGGGGGAGAGCCGACACCTACCTTACTAGACCAGCATACTATATAACTGCATTCTCCAATTTACCTTTATACCCACAGATAAGTAAAGCTCTCATCTCTTGGAAAAGAAGCTTCTCTGTGCAACAAACCAAGACTATCACAGAAAACCAAAATAGATCATAATGCAGAGATCAATACATCTTATGGAGACCAGCTTTAGTGGATATATCTACAGTTTAGCTCCTGCACTTAAGGTTCAGGGAACACTGGGAAAGAGAAGGCTTGGAAAGGCTGTAAGAGCAATAGGATCAGACATCTGCTGCGAGACTGTGCCTCCTGAAAATGACAGGGAAGCTATATCAATAACACCTTAACAATATGACTGCCTAGGCACGACGTAAATAATGATAAAGTCAGTAGACATGCTAACTTGGAAGAGGGACCTCGCAAGGGGTTTCACTCCTAGAAAGAGAACCAGGCAGGGAACTAAAGACAGCTAATGACTAATGAACATTAGCCTCTCTTAGGGATGAGCTCCTAATTGCTTATCCAATACAAAGTGGTTAGCCTGAAGTAATATATACCTGAGATACACCAAACAAACTTATGCGGTTTTATTTACAAAGTTACGTATGCATATAATGTCAAGTTCATTATCAAAGTGTTATTTTTCATTGGCAAAGGAAATGAATTAATGATTTATTCTATCTAACAAAGAAAAAGAGAAGAAATGACTATGTCTTGGACTTAAATTTAGCATTGAGAAGTTCAAAGCTTTCAGGTTACCCATGCCTCCAATAATATGAGAATTCTAGGAAATTTCAACAAGAAGCCAGAATTGTAGCTTAAAGTTGTTTTATGAATTGGCAGTAATTATGAAATGGCAGCATAAGCCTATAATATAGCTCAGCTAGTAAAGACATTTGTTAACAAGCCTAAACATTTATGTTCAGTCCCTGTCTTAGTCAGGGTCTCTATTCCTGCACAAACATCATGACAAACATCAAGCAAGTTGGGGAGGAATGGATTTATTGAACTTAAACTTCCATGCTGCTGTTGATCACCAAAGGAAGTCAGGACTGGAACTCAAGCAGGTCAGGAAGCAGGAGCTGATGCAGAAGCCATGGGGGGGATGTTATTTACTGGCTTGCTTCCCCTGGCTTGCTCAGCCTGCTTTCTTATAGAACCCAAGAATACCAGCCCAGAGGTGGTACAACCCATAAGGGGCCCTCTCCCCTTGATCACTAATTGAGAAAATGCCCCACAGTTATATCTCATGGAAGCACTTCCCCAACTGAAGCCTCTTTCTTTGTGATAACTCCAGCCTGTGTCAAGTTGACACACAAAAACAGCCAGTACAGTCCCCAAGACCTACATGGTTGGAGGGTGAGAACCCATTCTCATGGGTTGTTCTAACCCACTCAAATATACACAGACACACACACACACACACACACACACACACACACACACACACCAGAGAGAGACAGAGACAGAAACACACGTAAAGAGAAAGAATCACAGAAAGAGACAGAGAATCACAACAAATAAATGTATTAAGAGTTATTTTAAATTGGGCAGGAGAAATGGCTGATTACTAAGCAGTACTTGTTGCTTTCAGAGGACCAAAGTATGTCCTCGAATCCATCTGCTCACAACTGCCTATAACTCCAGCTCTAGGCATCCAAGGACAACCACATACATGTGCAGATGCACACAGAGAACCAAAAAAACAAAATAAAAAGAAATTGATTTTTTTATAAAAATAAGTGGCAGATTGCAATTTGTTCATTTTTCTAAACAACAAACATTTGTTTCAGCTGCAAATGTAACAGACAATGACCATGTCAGACATCAATGAGAGGAGAGGCCATTGGTCTTCTGAAGGTTCAACTCACTAGAATAGAGGAATGAAAGTCAGGAAATTGGGGGGGGGGAGCAGAAGGAGGGGGAATGGGATGGAGGGTGTCCGAAGGGGTAACGCAGAAAGGGGATACCACATGAAATGTAAATAAAATAAATATCTAATAATAAAAAAACTATGTGCAAAAAAACCCAAAAAACATTATTTCAGATGGTAGTGAGAGTGATAGAAGAAGAAGAGAAGCCAAGATTAGTTGTTTGTTGCCAAGTACCAAGAAGCCACAAGTGACTGCAGATAAAGTTCAGGATTGCTGACAGGACACTATGAGTTACATGAAATATTTTTAAACCTTAAGATCTATTGCAAAAAAGTCTGTATCTATCCAGTGAAAACATATATATTTCAATACATTTTTTTGAAATAAAATCTCATATTTATTCCAAAATTGAATCCGGCTTCTTCTACCTGAGAAGGGGAGAATTATGAAAATTCTGACATTTGGGGAAATATATTTCACATGATTCTTTTTTTATGTTTATGGACAAGTAGAATGGGACGAATGGGACGGGCATGAGAATGGCCAATGCTTAGAGTATTTTATTAAACATGCGTTTTAGTGGTCAGTGTTTAAAAAGCACTACTTTCCAGGTGTGACTAAGTCAATCTGCCTAAATGTACTGATCAATTTCAAAATGGTTGGGATACTATTGGGAAAAGAGTAGGGAGAGGGAGAGGAAACTAATTCTATTTTTATTTTTAACTTTTTAAAACAATTGAAAGTAAAGGAGGAAAAAGGGGGGAACAGGACCAGGTACTGGAAGAGAAAGAAGTCCTGAAGGCCAGAATGAATAGAAATAAGTAGTTGTGGGGGTGGGGAACTTGGGGAACCACTAGAAAGTCCCAGGGATTTGAGAAGCTCCCAGGACCCAGTGGGGATGACATGAAATGAAATTCCTAAGAGCAGGGAGATAGAACCTGAAGAGACCACCTCCAAAAGATAGACACGGCCCCCAGTGCAGGGATGGGGTCACCTATCCATGTCAAAATTTTTAACTCAGAATTGTTGCTGTCTAAAGGAAATGCAGGGACAAAGATGGAGCAGAGTAAAGGAACGCTCATCCTGTGATTCCCCCACCATAGGATCGATCCCATCTGCAGTCACAAAACCTTCGTACTATTACTGATGCCAAGATAATGCTTGCAGACAGGAGTCTGGTATATCTGTCATTGAGAGGCTTTGCCTGCCCTTGACTAAGACAGATGCAGATACAGCAAACCATTGGACTGAGGCCGGGGATCCCAATGGAAGAATTAGGGGAAGGGCTGAAGGAGCTGATAGGGATAGCAACTCCTATAGGAAGAACAACAGTATCAACTCACCTGATCCCTCAGAGCTGTCAGGGATTAAACCACCAACCCTAGAGTATACATGGGTCTCTCCATGTCTCCCGGTACTGGCTGGTTTTGTGTCAACTTGACACAAGCTGGAGTTATCACAGAGAAAGGAGCCCACCTTGAGGAAATACCTCCTTGAGATCCAGCTGTAAGGCATTTTCTCAATTAGTGATCCAGGGAGGAGGGCCCCTTGTGAGTGTTGCCATCTTTGGGATGGTATTCTTGGCTTCTATAAGAAAGCAAGCTTAGCAAGCCAGGGGAAGCAAGCCAATAAGTAGCATCCGTCCATGGCCTCTGCATCGGCTCCTGCTTCCTGACCTGCCTGAGTTCCAGTCCTGACTTCCTTTGGTGATGAGCAGCAATGTGGAAGTATAAGCTGAATTAACCCTTTCCACCCCAACTTGTTCCTTGGTTATGATGTTTGTACAGGAGTAGAGACCGTGACTAAGACACTCCCACTACGTATATAGCAGAGGACTGACTTATCTGGCATCAGTGGGAGGGGAGGCCATTGGTCCTGTGGAGGCTTGATGCCCCAGAGAAGAGGGATGCTAGAGGGGTGAGGCAGGAATCGGAGGGCAGGTAGGAGGACACCCTCTTAGAGGCAAAGGGGAGGGGGGCAGAGTGTGGCTTCATGGACCAGAAAGGAGGATAACATTTGAAATGTAAACAAATAAAATTATTAATAAATAAATATTTGAAAATAAAGGTAGCATTTTTTCTTAGTCATTTTCCTCATCAAGGTGTGGTTCTTCCTTCACACTTTTCCACTTTCTGTGAAGTTATGGCTTAGGAGATCCCGCCTTTTCTAAGCGATGGTGTGCGTGCATGTGAATCCAATAAGAGTAAAGCAAAACATATAGGACCATATGAGAAACTTATCACAAAGATGCCAATTCAGTAGACAGAAACTCTAGGGCATAGTAGGCATTTGGAGCCTTGGACTCTGCAAAGAACACATCTGTAGACACATGGGGCATTGTCCTTGTTCTCGGCTTCAGTTGCTCTTATCTGGATCTCTGGAAACAGAACTGAGTTCCATCCAGTTGGACACTCGTGACTGGAAATGATAGAGCTAAAGGATAACTGGATGTCCCCTGCCTTCAGCATCTGACTACCAGCTGTCAACACCAGAGGCTTCTCCTCGGGGCTCTGATTCTGGGGTTCTTCACCTTCGTCATACAGAAAAATCCTGGAGACTTTAAAACATCCCTGTTTGAAAACCAGTAAGAACTGATCAAGCACTTTCTATGTAGTGAAATTTGACAAGTATAGTGGGTGCTATGTGATGGAGAAAAAATAGTTTGTCTGTAAGGTCTAGTTTAACGATCAATTGCAAAGCAATGAAAACAACGCAAATAAATTTTAAAATTATGGACACTAACTATGTGGATCAGATTTATAAAGAATGGTTTATGATGGATTTTTTTTCTTAACGATTACAATGGAAGTGAAGGAACTAGATAATGTACAATGGGCAAGAGCCGTCATTCCTGCCCTCCTATGAATACAACTGTTGAAATAACAGTGTGCTGCTATTTAGTAATTATGTCAATATTCAAAGAGATAGGGAGACAAGTACTCAGTATGGATACGTTTAGTCCAAGTGAGTTTCAATAACATTTTTAGTCCAGTAGCATTTTTATTGAAGCAATATCTTAAATTCTATATTCGTTATATGCCAGTATTCATAAGGATAAACTTCAAGCTACAATATCAGTCCTATTAAAAGAATTTTATGTTGTTAAATAAGTGATATAAAGTTAATCCGTTGCCATGCGTAATTGTCATTACTTGTTTTCGTGGTGAAGGAGAAATAGTCTGTTCACACAAATGTTAACAATTACCACCGCCTCATGTGCTCCTTTTCCTTGTATTTGTGTCCAGTGTATAAAATCATAGCCACACGGGGACCCTGTGCCACAGCCCCCGGAGCCAGATCCGTCTATTTGAATCTTGAATCTTCCAATTCCTTTGTGACCTTTGACGAAACTCAACGTCCATTTATTTTGCTGTGTCTTTCATATACAAAAATAAGATAACAATGCTATTTCCTTTAGAACATTATCCAGGGTCTTACATAAAACCAGATAAAATGCAATTAAAAAAAAGCATGTTGTATAGTGTATTCACAATTGTGTACACTACTATCAGTAATTTTCTTAGAAAACTTAGATGTTGGTAAGTACCACTATCATTGATGAAAAGCACCAACTGATTCGTTCATGTATATCCACTGAAACAGGTCAGGTTTCCTGGTGGTTTGAATAGGATTGGTCCCCCTTAGACTGACTCCTGTGTTTGAATGCTTGTCTGTAGTTAGTGTCACTATTAGGAGGTGTGGCTTTGTTGGAATAGGTGTGGCCTTGCTAGAGGAAGTGTGTCACTGTGGGGGCGGACTATGAGGCCTCTGAACTTCAAGTCATTTCTCTCCCTGCTGCCTGAAGATGATGTAGAACTCCTTGCTCCTTCTCCAGCACCATGTCTGCCTGCGCGCCTCCATGCTTCCCACCACGATGAAAGTGGACTAAACCTCTGAAACTGTAAGCCAGCTCCAGTGAGATGATTTTCCTTTTCAAGAGCTGCTGTGACCGTGGTGTCTCCTCACAGCAATAGAAACCCTAAGACAGGTTGCTTTAATTAAATACTATCGCTAACGATAAAGGCCTTTGGTTTTTATGCTCGGCTGAAACGTTAACCATACTATGAGCTTTGGAAGACTAGTCGTTCATTCTTCCTGTACCTCACATTGCCACCTGTACAATGGGATCGTTACTATCCAGAAAGATTGTTGGTAGATTAGTTAAAGCCAAGCATTAAGCACAAAGGCTAGCCCAAACGGAATGCTGTGTGTCCGCTATGAGTTTTGCGGTTGTCATTATTTTTATGATTGTGTTCCATGCATGATCTTGTACTCCGATATTCCCATTGTTCCGCAGCTCCCCGAGGGGTCCTTCAGTGGATCCCCTCCACCCATGTTAATTTCCCTGGTTGCTTGTGAGCTTAAGGCAGCAGAAAATGACTACCAGCTTGTTAATAGCATTTTGACTGAAACTCATTTTTCTAGAATGTCCTGGGAATTTACATTTTAAGCCTTTCATCACTAATCCTGCTGAAGGATATTCTCTAAGTGTAGGTAATGAAGAGCCCAAAGTCATCCTCACTGCCTTCAAGTGGTTTAGGTCGGAACAGATTGTCACTGGCAGGGGCGACTTTGCTCAAATCTGGCTCCATCCACATCTGAGGTCAGTGCAAGGGTGTGGTGGTTTCCTCCGTAAGGACGGAGAACAGCATTTGGCTCTTCACAATTCCAAAAGCCAATAACTGGCAGTGAGAGAAACTGAACAAGAGCGACCCTACTCTTCTTGTATGTGAGGGCAGTGCTAATGGCATTCCTCTGCCTTACAAGATAGGAGTGTGGCTGTGATCATTCCTACCTTGTCCGTGGCGGGGATTTTCAGAAACTGTACCCTCAGAATATGGTTTCCGAGACTGAAAGAACAAATTAAAACCCCGTTAGCATTTTATTTTCAAGGATCTTCTGATAACACCAAACAGATACACTGTGTCATTTCGCTCTCAAAATAATCAACTTAGGCTGATTTCTATAGTCATTTGAACCTAATCTGAATTGTGAAATTGTGAAGCACTAGACCGGTAGCGCGCCGTGCAGCTGTAGCAGCCTTTGGGAACAGGCCCCTTTCATCTAATGGAAAAGAACAAAAAAAAAAAAAAAAAAAAAAAAAAAAAAAAGCACAGATGGGGTATTTTAAAAACAGCACCCCAAGGATTCTTAAGAACCAGAAAATTGGAATAACTTTGTAAAGGTGGCATTATATCGTTTTTTTAGAATTTTAAAAAAGCCTCTTTCATTAAAAATTATCCCCAAACTGCATTTCTTATGAAAAGAAATTACTCTACTCATTTTATTAGTTTAGCTTTAATGTCAGTACTCAGGTTTATAAGTGCAGTATTAGAAAAACAATGGATTAATAATAGATGTCATATGATGCTTTTATATCTCATATTATGTTTGATTCCTCGTTGCTTTTCTTGGTTGCTTTAATTCCTAATCACTCTCTCCCAAACAGTGAGCATCTGCCAATTTCATTATATGGGAGCTTAATAATACTTAATTAAAATACAAAGCTCCAGTTGCCATCTACCATTTCATTGAATGTGATTTAAATAAAACAATAATGGAGAGTATCAGATAGTTCATATATATTTGTTTGAAAAGGATAATATCTTGACTATTTCTTCAGAGCAACCACGGCCTTACAATTTTATGTATTTTTTTTAAAAGGAATTTTACATAATATTGCTTGGGGTTTTTTTTTCCTGTAGCACTTAAATCTTCATAGGATTGTAGACGTTTTAGCGTTATTTTTTCTTTTAGATACTGAAAGCAGAGCTATATAGTTTTTGTATCTAAAATTTTTATTCTTAACTTTTGTTTGCAATGCTTTAAAAATGATGCATAAGTTAAAATGTACTTATACTAATGATTCTTGAGGTATACATGATATATAAAAAGCAGTACACGGGTTCTTCCCAGCAGTTGCCCTCTGACCTCCACATACATTCTGTGAAACACAACATACAAACTCACACACACACACACACACACATACACACACACACACACACACACACACACACACACACACGGGCATGTGCTTGGACATGAACACAAATAAATGCAATATAAATTTAATAGTATATTTATTTCATATATACAACTTGTTAAGGGTAGGTATGAGTCTATATCCAGGAAACCATCACCGTGATTCATGCCATGAAAACATATCCACTATCTGTTTCTTCCTGCTTTCTTAATTAGGATTATTAGATAAGAACATTTTACAAAAGTTCTATCCACTTAGCCAGCTTTTCAACTTATAACACAGCATTTCAAACTGTAGTTTCAACAATAGGTTCTAGGCTACAGCTCTAGGAACTGCCTATCTCTTCCAAATGAAACCTTGGAACATTTGACTAATATTATCCCAATACCTTATCCCTCGATTCCTGGCAACCACTTTCTGCTTCTGAGTTTGCATAGTTTGGATTCCTCATCTGCCCTAGCTACTTTTTATTGCTATGATAAACACCAATATCAAAAGCAACTTGTAAAGGAAGGGGCTTTTTTGGCTTATGGTTCTAGGTGGTAGTCAATCATTTAGGAAAGTCATGTCAGGTGCTCTAGCAGAAATTAAAGTAAAAAACCAAGGAAGATTCCTGCCTATTGGCTTGCGCAGCCAGCTTTCCTAAGTAGCTCGGTTTGCTTGCTCAGGGCTGGCATACCCCTGTGAACTCCTCGTCAGTCATCCGTTAAGACACTTCCTACAGACATGCCCATAGACCAATCTGTTGGAGGCAATTCTTCAGCTAAGGCCCATTCTTCCCAGGTAATTTTCATTGGTATCAAGTTGATACAACAAACTATCCAGTATACCACGTAAGTGATGTCTTGCATTTATTGATGCCTTTAGATATACTTTACTTTGAGCAAAGTCGTCCAAGTCCATTCATGTTATGGATAATCAAATTATTTTCATGGTTTTTTAAGTTTGAAAAAAAAGATTCAGTTGAACATATACTGTATATTTAAAAGATTTATTTCATGCATACTATTATTTCTTTTTGTCTATGTACTATGTGTGTACAGTGGCTGTGAAGGCCAGAAGGCATCACATCTCCTAGAACTGGAGTTATGTATAGACCTTTGTTAGCCATTGTGGGGGAGGGAGCCAGGAATCAAACCTGGACCCCTGGAACAGTAACTGTTGGGCATACGAAGAACCTCCAAATGTTCTTTGGCCACATTCTGGAACCAGGTACCTCTGAGTGCCTCCCGCCCTCCCCACCCCAATCCTGACTTCAATGACCCAGAGACAGCAGCCCTGCCATCCTTAATGGCCTCTGTGACACATTTCCATATTTTCTTTATGTGCATGCTTCATACCCTGTAACACCCATTATCATGGCCAGGCCTGCAACTTTCTCCATCCCTACTCAGAAGCAGCCATTTTGTGTCACTGCACCACACACACACACACACACACACACACACACACACTATTGTGTGAAGTTTGTTTTATGGTGTGAATTTTGTGGTATTCCTTGGTCTTCAATGGCCAACTTGTTCTTTTGCTGAAAAACCCTTTCAGTAAAGAGTATTCTTAATTGCTGAGCCAAATTGCCTACACTGATATACATTCTATTATTGTTATTCATTCATGCCTTTAATGTGTGTGTGTGTGTGTGTGTGTGTGTGTGTGTGAATGTATGGGTATATAGGAAGCTTCCTGCATCCAGCTACAAGTATTCTAATTTCAGAACAATAGTGTAAGTTTCCCCTCCCCTGTAACAATTACATTTAGACACTTTCTACTTAAGTGTGTTGCCAACATATATAGGAATGACAAACAGAAGAGCAAGTATGATACACTTGGGTACATGTATAGTAAAATAAAATTGTACTCTAGTAAACATTTAGAGAGGTCTCTATTTATTATCTTATGCTGATCTGTAACTGGGAATGCATATGATTAAACCAGATACATTACAGAATAGGACATACACGGTAGGAAAAGAGAATATATGGTCTAATCTACCAATAAAAACAATGAACTACCTAAATTACATCCTTTAATACAAGCCTTGTTTTTCTTTAGACCTCATAAAACTAACCCAGAGGTATAACGTGGGAGCCATGAGTCCTCTTATTGTCTGCTGTCTACCTTTGACAGTTCATCTTTCTTTAGTCAATATGATTTTGCTACAAGAAATTGTTTGCTTCCTTTCAAATCTGTGAATCATGATTTTTTATTTTTTAAATAAGGAGCCATGAACCCAGGACCACGTGTACCCAGACCTCATCCTCCAGTATTAAAATTATGTTGTCGTTAAATTAAAATGAATTGTATTTTTAATTTCCAATCTTTCACTTCTTATTTTGCATACCATGTTCTGTTGGCTAAGACTGACAGTATAATGTAATGTCACTATGCCTAAAAGAAATCCTCTTATTTCCCCCTCCGCAGGCATCATATTCATTCCAACTGCTACCTACACTCGAATGTTTTGTTGTGTTTGTTTTGTGCTGAGTTGTTCCCAACCTGGTAACTGAGTGTGACAAAGAACAAAATTAGACCCATGCCTAGGGCCTAGGTCGCAGGGAACTCCATCGACAGCTCTGGCTTGAGTACTCCTCTGATAGCCTTTGCTGAATTTCTTTACAGCTGTTCAAGAGCCTAGAATCCGCACAATCTCTGCTTCAAGTAGGATTTCATTTGCCTCTTGGTCTGACACTTCTTTGAACTCCCTGCCTCCTTTTCTAAGCAGACACTTAATGAAATACTTGCGCATTCTCCTGTGTTGGCATGTTTTCTTCTCTGAGAAGCTCCATTAACATAACCTTTATCTACTGAAGAGAAGAATCCTTTCATTCCCACCTCTGTAGGAGGTTTTAATGCTTACTTCCTTCTTGTAGGGAGCTCTGTGTTTTGGCTCACGTCACCATCTCTTCTCTTTGGAGGAGGAAGATGTCAAGCAATGCTTTCTTTGATGCTCCCCACACTTTATTTGCCCTCGCAGAGGTACTCCTATTTCTCCCTATTTTCATAATTGCTTTCCCTATTAAAAGTGGAGAATTTAATTAGTGCTGATGGGTTATCCTTGGTTTTCTCTCCACCTTCTTTCCATCAAGGAAGAATGGTGAGACAGCTTTGCTGATTTCCCTTGTTTCCTAGTTTTGCATGTCAGTGGTAAGCTCTTTCTCCCAGACCCTCACCTTTGCTCTTGCTGTCTGCTTCCTCTTAATTGTAGTTCGCCAACACTAACTTTCAAGCAATGCTAGCAAGCAGTAGCCCTGAATTGAAGTCGGACTTTCTCTATATCTCTAGAGTGCACATGTCACAGTTTATATGTGTGATTCGATTTTATCATGAATGCATTTCTCATTCCAACTACTTTATTACTTTTCTTAAGTTTCACTGAAACTTTTGCAATCTTCTGTCTACTGTTTTTTTTTGTTCTATTTTTATTAACTACAAAGTTATTTCCCTGCCATTTTAGCTTGAAATAAAAATGAAATCACATCTACTGAAATGGATGTTAAACTTTAAAACAGATGTTCTGTTTGTTTTTGTTTTTTTTGTTTGATTCTTTGGGTTCCTAAGACAGGGCATTTGGCGCTATCTGAAAAACATGAGAAAAAATGTAAAGCAAAAGTTACATATTTTGAGTTTGAAATCATAAGAATAGTTTAACAATACTTCCTTTTTCTTTTCTTTCTTTTTTTAATTAATCATTTTACTCGTTTACATTTCAAGTGATATCCCCCTTCCTGGTTACCCTCCACAACCCTCCCCATTCCATCTCTCCTCCCTCCCCTTTGCCTCTATGAGGGTCCTTCTCCACCCATTCATTCACCCACTCCTGCCTCACTCCTCTAGCATCCTCCTCTGCTGGAGCACCCAAGCCTCCCTCCCCTCTCATGGATGTCTGGTAAGGCCATCTGCTGCTACATATGTATCTGGAGACCTGGCTCCCTCCATGTGTACCCTTTGGTTGGTTGATTTAGTCCCTAGGAGCTCTGGGTGGTCCAGTTACTTGATATTGTTCTTCTTATGGGATTGCAATCTTCTTCAGCTCCTCAGTCCTTTCCCAGGGCTCAGTCCAGTGGTTGGCTGTTTATATCTGCATCTGTATTGGTCAGGAGCTGCTAGAAACTCTCAGGGAACAGCCATACCAGGCTTTTGTTAGCAAGTGCTTCTTAGGATCAGCAATAGTGTAGGGAGTTGTCTGCAGATGGGATGGATCCCTAGGTGTGGTGATCTCTGTATGGCCTTTCCTTCAGTCTCTGTTTAATGCTTTCTAATGGAAGCTCTGAAAACAACTACACTGGGGGAGGAGATTCTTGGAGGAAATACAACCTTATATAAATTATCAATAATTAGTTTTTCCATCCCATTAGCATATCTTGAGGAAAATTGACTTTCCTAAGCAGTGGACTCCTGGTGATTGATAGGCTTAGCTGCATTGATTTTTTAAGAAAGGAGAACTGAATGCAGCATGGACTGTGCTTGATATATATATATATATATATATATATATATATATATATAGTTTACATTCCAAATGATTTTCCCTTTCCCAGTTCCCCCCTCTCCATAAGTCCCATAAGCCCTCATCACTCCAACCATTCTCCAATCAACCCCTTCCTTCTCTGCCCTGGTAATCCCCTACATTGCTGGATCAAGCCTTATCAGGACTAGGGACCTCTTCTTCCTTCTTCTTGGGAATCATTTGATTTGCGAATTGTGTCTTGGGTATTCAGAGATTCTGGGCTAATATTCACTTATCAGTGGCTGCATTCCATGTGTCTTCTTTTGTGATTGGGTTACCTCATGTAGGATGATATTTTCCAGTTCCAACCATTTGCCTAAGAACTTCATGAATTCATTGTTTTTAATTGCCAAGTAGTATTCCATTTTGTAAATATACCACATTTTCTGTATCCATTCCTCCATTGAGGGACATCTGGGTTCTTCCAAATTCTGGCTATTACAAATAAGGCTGCTATAAATATAGTGGAGCATGTGTCCTTAATGCATGCCAGGAAATTCTCTGGGTATATGCCCGCCCAGGAGTGGTATAGCAGGGTCCTCCAGAAGTGTCATGCCAAATTTTCTGAGGAACTACCAGATGGATTTCCAGAGTGGTTGTACCAGCTTGCATTCTCATCAGCAGTGAAGGAGTGTTCCTCTTTCTCCACATACTTGCCAACACCTGTTGTCTCCTGAGTTTTTAACCTTAGCCATTCTGACTAGTGTGAGGTGAAATCTCAGAGTTGTTTTGATTTGCATCTCCCTAATCACTAATAATGCTGAGCATTTCTTAAGGTGCTTCTCAGCCATTCGAAGTTCTTAAGGTGAAAATTCTTTGTTTAGCTCTGTATCCCATTTTTGAAAGGATTATTTGGCTCTCTGGAGTCTAACTTCTTGAGTTCTTTGTATATATTGGATATTAGCCCTCTGTCAGATGTAGGGTTGGTGAAGATCTTTTCCTAATTTGTTGGTTGCCATTTGGTCCTTTTGACAGTGTCCTTTGCCTTACAGAAACTTTGTAATTTTATGAGGTCCCATTTGTCAATTCTTGATCTTAGAGCATAAGCCATTGGTGTTCTGTTCAGGAACTTTCCCCCTGTGCCCATGTCCTCAAGGGTCTTCCCCAATTTCTTTTCTATTAGTTTCAGTGTGTCTGGTTTTATTTGGAGGACCTTCATCCACTTGGAGTTGAGCTTAGTACAAGGAGATAAGAATGGATCAATTCGAATTCTTCTGCATGCTGACCAGCATGGACTGTTCTAATCCTTGGAGAACTTCAAAATGTTCTAATTTTACCCAGGGGGCTAGAGGTAGAGTTCACGTTCTGTTCTTTTGACCAAGAGGAAGCTGGTTTTACCTTCATAGATGGGACAAAACCCTGATAGCTTCACCTTTCATGTTGTACTTTAAGAAGTTGTGATTTTTCTTTTCTAGTGTTACCGGGAAAAAAATGAGGCCTTTGAAAAATTCTACCAGACCCCAGAGCATAAAGACCCATTTCCTTCCCGGAAGGTAAAGGAGGTTCATGGAGCATGTAGGCACCCATTCCTTCCTATATTACATTCCTCAGGAAAACCACTGAGTAGGGCAACTGACTGATGGTCACCTACAGACAAGGGAAGTCCTTGACACCTCATCCCCTAAGGACCAATCAGTTTCAAGTCACACTGTTCTGCCAATCACATTGTTCCTAGTGGCTGTTGCTCTACTCTATCCCTGAAAACTGTATAAAAACTGGCAGAATGGACTGCCCAAGGTCGCCACCTCTTTTTCAGATGCAGCATAACCCCAGCACACTAGAACAATAAATTAATAAATTCCTCCTGCTTTTAGTATCAATGCCAGGCTCCCCATTGTTCACTTGGGGCATAGGGGTCCCCAGTAGCTAAGGTTCATCAGAGTCTTACAGAGTGAGCTGTTGGGTGTACTGAGAACCTTAGAAAGTCCTTTGCTCACATTCAAGAACCAGGTTTCTTAGAGATCCCCCAGTACCCTATCCTACCTTCAGTGACTCAGCGACAGAGGCCTCTCCATCATTAATGGAAAATGCAATTAGTTTCTTTTGGCAATCAGGCATATTCATGGGCAGCTAAAAGTGACTTCACTTCAATCAGGCATCTTTAAAACCAGCTCTCAGGGATCCTTCTATGAGACATGTTATTTCCAGCAGCAAAAGAGGCCATAGCATAGCTGTGCTATGTCCCTTCACACATGTGTTATAGCCCCATTCTCATGTCCCTTTGTGCATTTTTTTTTCGAGACAGGGTTTCTCTGTGTAGCCCTGGCTGGCCTGGAACTCACTCTTGTAGACCTGGCTGGCCTTGAACTCAGAAATCCGCCTGCCTCTGCCTCCCTCTGCCGCCTGCCTCTGCTGGGATTAAAGGCGTGTGCCACCAACACCCGGCTCCTTTGTGCATTTTTTACAGGCCTGATAAAAGAGTTCTCTCTGTCTCCCTGTCTCCCCACCTCCCTCTCCCAGAGGCTGACTCTTTCTCCCCTTCCCAATAAACCTCCTGCATGAGGCCTGCTGCATGGTGTGATTTGTTTGGGACCCACCACTGATTCCTAACAGTTTGCACCCCTGTTTTCCCTATGCACATGCTCTATACCCATATAAAACCCACCATCATGGTCTGCCTTGTTACTGTCTTCATTCTTTCTCAGAAACAGCCATTTTGCTCCCCCTTCCCAAACAAATTTCTTGCTTGAGGTTTGCTGCATGGTGTGACATTTGCGGTATTCCTTGTCCCCCAATTGCCGAGTCGCAAAACCCTTTCAGCTGGGACGGATTCTCATTAATTTCCAAGCCTGCTATCCCACAACTCAATTGAGGTTGGTTAATTGACCTTATTAAATTTATCACACATTTCTTGTTTTTTTTTTCCTGCATCATACAAATTATGTATTGTCTAAGACAGGAATTTACTCTCTATTCTTGCCACAGATTGAGGGCCAGAGCCGAGAGCAAGTTGTTCTGACCTTCGACATGCTGCCCTAATACTTCTGACCAATAAACATTATTTGAAGCTCTATTTCCTAGGTCCTGAATTTGACTCTATCTTCCACATAATTACTCAAAATCAGACTTGCAGGAGGCTTTCAAGCATTCCACATTCTTTCTTTTAGTTTTTGTTGTTGTTGTTGTTGTTGTTGTTGTTTGTTTGTTTGTTTTTTGTTTTTTGAGACAGGGTTTCTCTGTATAGTCCTGGCTGTCCTGGAACTCACTCTGTAGACCAGGCTGGACTTGACCTCAGAAATCTGCCTGCCTCTGCCTCCCAGAGTGCTGGGATTACAGGCATGAGCCACCACCACCCGGGTCCACATTTTTTCTTTAATAATTAAGATATAATGTTTGAAAAATATACTTTTATAACAAAATAATAATTATATATTTTAAATTTTATTTTTGTAAGCAATGAGTGTCATTTGTAACTTTTTTTTTTAAATTAAAGGTGCAGATGAGAATTGTGTTTCTGATAGAAGTTAGTGTCCTCCTATAAGAACAAAACATCTGAGCAGGGAGTGGTGGCACACACCTTTAACCTGAGCACTCAGCAGACAGAGGAATCTCTTAGATCGAGGTCGATGTGGTCTACAGAGAGAGTTCCAGAACACCCAGAACATGTTTTTCAGATAATGACCCAACACATAAAGGTATTTTCTCTGGGTCTTCTTACTCATTTCTTTTTCCTTCTGAAATTCTCCTCCATTTCTGCCACGCTGCTGGTCTCCACTGTTGGGCACACCTTCTTTCTGCAACCACAGTTGTCATTGCTTGACTCCTCTTTTCCATCTCCCTCCACTCAACAGCTACAGAGATTTATAACTTTCTTATTCTTCTATTTTACTTTCAAATTCCAATAAGATTGTTTTCAAGGTTCCTTTTGACTCCATTTCTAAATTCATTTCAGGATGAGGCTAATAACTGACAGGAGACTCCAAACCTTGTTAACAATGGCCATATTTGTGATAGGATGACTTAGTATTTAATTAAAAGATGATAGACATGTGAAAGGAGAATTCTTGTTCAGCAAAAATGCAATAATTTTCAACGTCAGGTTGATGTGTAAAGTCAGTGATCTTTAAAGATATTGGAACTGGACATAAGCTTTATACTAGGAGATAATTTCAGGGACTTTTTATCTTAAAATAAACTAATGCCAGAGTTCATGATTTAAAAAATTGGCCTCTGTTTTTACACTATACTTAGATTATACTTTACAAAGAAAATATGAATTTTAAAGAAGTTGATTTTGTAATTTAAATTTCTGTGAATGTTTTTTAAAGTGTTTGTTAGCAAGAAAAAAAGAACTTAGATCATTGAAGCAATAAGATTTATTAATAAACACATGCCAAAAAAGAAAATTAAAATGTTAATAAACTCAAGCAAAAAATGATATGGAAATTAAATAGATATTCCAGGAGGAATGAAAAAAGAAAGGACAGATGAGACTATAAACGGCAAAAGTAGCTGAGCATTTCTCAAAACTAAATGAAGCAGGTCATGCCAGAGTGAAAAATGAATGATGAGTTTACATTAGGAAAATTAAAGTGTATTTAGCAATATACTGGTAGACATAAGCACTATAGTGATTATATTTGTAGTTCTTTACTATTAGAAATATGCAACTGCTAATGTTTTCCGTGTGTCAAGTTCTATGCCCCAGTGTTCTTAGATACAAAGAGAAATGTCTCAAGAAGTTGAGGTGACATACTTCTTTAGAACAAACACTGAAACAAACCTGCAGCTGAGTAGAAGACCAAGATAGTAGATTTAGCATGAAACAAAAAAGAGAAAAAAATCTGACATTTCCCCAAAAAGTCAAGGAGCCCTTACTGTGACATGGGGGATTATGCTTAATATTGCTGAAAGACAAACAAACAAACAAACAAACAAACAAAACCTAACATAACAAGGTTATTACCTCATCAAAATGAGAAAAGTAATTGTAGTCAGGTATACACATGAATGGGCATCAAGGAATCACATTATCCTTTAAGACCTGCAACAAGACTGAGGCAGGATAGAGTGGGATGCATCGAGCCACAGCCCAGCAGCCTATTTAGGCTTCCATGGAAAAGAACTCTTCTGAGAAGACTTCTACTCAGAGTATGGTGGATGCACTAAGGCCAGCCTACATCCTGTGACTGACCCTCAAAGAGAAAAGGAGTAAGTGAGTATAGCATTTGCAAACGTCTAGAGACCATTGATGTTGATGCCAGGGAAGAAGCCTCAATGTCTAGTCCTGGACTCCATAAAACAGCACTCTGAAAGAAATGGATGGGAACATCAAAACTGGTTCTTCTCCTTAAAGGTTTTGAGAAAGTTTCTGGAAAGTTCTTCTTCAGGACCTTTACAATAAGCTACAAGAGCATAAATGAGAAAAAATGTACTCAATATTAAGACAACTTGTTTAAGTTTAAATGTCAAGTTCTCTTTGACACCAGAGATATCAAACATCTATGTTTTATGAGAATTTAAATCATTGTATGTTCTGCAAGGAAAATTTAAAACTAAAATGGTAAAAAAAATAAATAAAAAAACAAACTAAAATGGTTTTGCATAATGGAATTTAAAGCATAAATGTAAAAGCAACTTTTATTCTCCTGATGTAATTGCTGTCTCCAAGGCTTACTGCCTCAGTCTGCTAACCTAAGCCCAGTCATGGAAGCTTCTAACCTCTATAAAATCTCATCTAGTATGATCCAGTAGAAACTTAGAGAATTTGTCAAATCAGCACAAGTCAGTGGAAGTGACCAGAATCAGTCGAAGTACCATGAGAAGTTCTTTGGCGTGTTTTTTTCTATAAACTCAAGAAAAGCCAAGACAAGTGAAGACCAGTGAACTGTTGTTAGGCATAACAATGCAAGAGCATCCTTGCATTGAAGGGTTCTATTTATACTCTTTCCAAACATTATGAGCCTTTTCAAGACTGTGCTATAGCAAACATGCCCTCTCACGTGTCTGTTTCAGCAAAACATCCACTCTCAAGACAGCATCCAGAAGAACATCATTTGACCTCTCATGACACTGCTTCCAGGAAAACATCACATCACACAACTGAGTGTCAAAGAAACCAGAAATTTCTACTTTATAGTTGGGCACACCTATTCTGTTAAATCTGTCTCTGATTCATCATTTTGTCTGCTACTCAATTAGACATCACTTTCAAATATGGGTGTTTCATTCTCCAAACTAAGTTTACCTTTATTGTTTGGAATTCAAAGTGTGTACTAAGGACACGTCTGTATTCCAGCCAGAAGGATTAAAGGTATGTACTAAGGCTGAGCCACACCCTAACTAGAAATTGTTTTTCTTTTCAGCAAATCACAGTCTCAGGATTCACAGTGTAATCAAAACTCCTGCAACACACAAATACTAGATATACTGTTAAAGTATGGTAGACATCATTTTCAAGGAAATACATGAAATATATTTTTTAGCCTACTTTAGCTTTCTCAATTTCATGTATAATTGAAGAAAAATACACTTCTAAAAACCATAACATTCTTTGATATTAAGGCATATATGATAGAATATATGATTGTCTGTCTTAAAGTGTTCTAAGCAGATGGTATCAGATTAATGCAGAAAAACATGTGAAAGACACTACTATCCAAAAACTGGGAGAGGAAGAAAGCCCATTCATACATGGAATGAAAAACATAGGATAGATAAATGGCCTGTTTTCTAATCATATGCAGGGTAGCCAGAAGCCTCTTGTCCATCCTTGAGGTCGCAACAACAGTAGAGTGTCTTGATTATCTTCTGTGTGGAGGCAGCTAAAGCAGGACCTTGAATTAGAGAATGGAAATCTTCTAGACAGAGAGTTCCTTTGAGAGGTACATAGAATGTCTATTGACCATAAGGCTTGCTAGAGCTGATAGATATGTCCAGAGCTATTCTCACTAAAAATATACCAAAGTAACAGTCCCAGGTTGGCTCTTCCTCCATCTTATATAGGCTGTGTTGACAGGACATACAAATGTATCTCAATTCTAAAAAGTGTCTATAGTGTAAAATGATAAAATCAACAAAACTAAAAGAACCAGTTGCTGCTGATGAATTTTAAAAATAATGCTCCAAAACAACTGGGGTTATAACAGACTACAAAATAAATTGGATCAATATTCTAAAAAATGAATGAATTAGCAGAGTTCATTGAAATACACAATTTAATGATTGGTATGCAAAAATCTTCATAGAAAAATCCTCAGCAAAGGGCATGAGACACAGAATGCATTTTGGTGAGCGAACCCTCCTGTACTAATTGAATCAGGCAAGAAGTGATAGTATATCAAAGAGCAGCACAATAATACAATAACAAATACACAACGTTCAAAAGGAATCTCATAAGGGGTGGCTTTGGAATTCCCCAAATCATGTCAGGAGGCATTTGAGCGGATGAGTAGACACAGAGAGCAAGCTACTAGAATTTTCTAACATGGAAGAAGGACACATATTTTGAAATTAAGTATTCAGTAAAAAGGAAAGAGAGAGAGAGAGAGAGAGAGAGAGAGAGAGAGAGAGAGAGAGAGAGAGAGAGAGAGAAAGAAAGAATGAAAGAAAGAAAGAAAAAGAAAGAAAGGACAAAAAAATGAATACAAGAAAGTTAGAATAACAGAAAATACTAAAAAAAGGAAGGAAAAGTCTACCGAAATTTTCTACAATATGAAAGATAAGAAAAGTAAACATATTATCCTCAAATGTGAGAAAATAAAATTTTAGTAACTCTTATCAGCAGCATAAATCACAAAGTCTTGGCAAGGTTGGATCCAGACAAAATTTCAGCTACTGTAATAAAATCATCCAGGGGTCTATTTAGTTGAGATTGAAATACAGATATTTTTGGACACAGATACTTCTCACTACCAATTCTCATAAGAGATTACCCTAGGAAATAAAATATAGATGCAGAGACTAATTAGCATTAATGAACAAAAGAACATGCAAAACTTGGATATGTGTGTGTGTGTTTCCTTATTAAATTACAAGGAAATCTGTGTTGTTAATATGAACCTAGCCATGTCCAGGGCATCATCACCTCAGACCTATAGGAATGGCAAAGCTTTTCTCTGGTCTAGGAATGGATGTTATAATAGTTGACTTTTGGCTAAAATCAGTATATCCTCTGAACATGTATCAATCTTGCTTTACACATGTTTTTAATAGAAAACAATTTGTGTTGCTGCCACAATGTTTTTTGTCCTTCTGATTTTTAATTTAAATGAATTAATTCATGATGGTCAAATTTCAGTATCACATTTCTTCTTTGAGTGAATTGATTTATTAATCCATTTTATACAAAGTATTTTTGTGTAATGAATAAAGCATTTCTTTTTAATGCTAATAACTATGTCATGTGCAATTTTTCTTAAATACAGAGATTTGAAATTATTTAGCCATTCTGTTTCTGGAAACAAATCATATTTAAGAGAGAAAGAAAAGGTGCTATACTCAGAAATCACATGTGATAAGAAATTCATTCCACAAGTGACGTTAGAACATTAAAAGGCCTTTATCTACCTTACAGATTAATTTGATGTGCCTTTCAGACTGTTATGTGAACTCACCCTCACTGTGCATGTATATAAAACCAGCTTTGAAAATAACTAATACTGTATTTCCCACTCAGATGATGAAATTGTAATCAAATAAACAGCTTATTATCATACATCTGTGTATGATCCCATGTTAGATTTTAAAATTCAGTAATTATTTTTTCAATAATATTCACTTTCAGAATCTAATAAACCCAAGAACTTTGAAAGTGAAGAGCCACGGAGAAGGCATATATATGCCTGCAGCTACTGCTGTTTGGAATGTTCAGGAGCTCTACTACGTCTTTAATATTTTTAGGCAGGGCGTATAGGCTTCCTATGTGTTTTCTGCAATGTAAGAACTTTTTATTACCTTACTGCTTATTTCATTGAAACTTGATTGTTTCATTTTATCCATGTTCGTTATTGGCTATGTAATGAGATATTATTTTAAAATATTTATCTTTATTTCAAGAAATTAACCCTAAAGCAAGCACAGCGCTAACACCAGTAGACTTCAATTGTCAAGCTGTTAGCAAATTGTTAAGAACTATGGAATACTTGAAGCCGCTCAAATTAGTTTTCTGAATAGATAGTAGGGCCTTGCCTATGATGGAGCATACAAAGACAACTTGTTTAACCATTATATTTTAAAGTTAAAATAGAATAGGGACCAACTTACTTAATGCTTCTGTTTTTATAGGTAACTGTCACATCTAAGCTATTTGACATGGTCAGAGGAAGTCTTGAAATGAAGAGTTCAGAATGGCTTGGTATGCTCTTCTTTAGATCAAATGTTCTCATCTTTCCTTAAAGGAACATCTAACCTTACAAAACAAACAGAAATCCAAGCATCCAAAAAAATGTGTTGCCGGGCAGTGGTGGCGCACTCCTGTAATCCCAGCACTTGGTAGGCAGAGGCAGGCGAATTTCTGAGTTCTAGGCCAGCCTGGTCTACAGAGTTCCAAGACAGCCAGGGCTATACAGAGAAACACTGTCTTGAAAAAAAATGTGTTAAACTGTGAAAAGTACTATAAGTTTACACTCAGAGGATCTGTTATTTTATATCCTGTATACATTAATATCAGCGAGAACTCAATATTGAAATAAAATGTACCGTATGCTGTCAAATGTTTAATAATCGTTCAGTGTCTAATTGAGCCTAAGGAAGTTGCACTTGTGTGTGAGACATTGTAACTTCATATTAAGTAAAATATAATGATCTGGTATAAATAGAATAACACTGAAAAGCCTATGAGTTAGGTTGATAGTGATAGTAAGAAAGTGATACAGCTCCTAGTATCAATTCGGAATTTTGCAGAAGGAAGAATGGAAAAGAGAAATGCTACATTTGGTGTGGAATGATGTGGACCTTTCTAAAGGATGTAGGAAAGTATGAGTAAGGAATAAATTGCTAGACCAGATGGGACCCACACTCTAGCTTCAGAAGTGGATGATTTCGCTGGAGGACACTTTTTAGGGAATATTGAGAAGAGGGTGAGAAGCCATGCTTGGACTAGGACCTGACAGACACCTGGGCTTAAGCCCTCCCCGCATGCTTTATAAGATGCTTGACCTCTCCACACATCAGTTTTCCTGCCTACAAAAGAGCTTAAGAATAGCTTATAAATATATCTCAAAAAGTAAGTTCACCTCCTCAGGCATTGTTCTAAAGCTTGTTTAATATTGTCTTTCCCAGCAAGGTAGCCACTTTATAAGTATTCTATTCAGTGGGGTAAATTCTTCCCAGCATGTCTCCTGGGAAGGTGTTGGTCCTACTAATCAGCCCAAACACATAGTACTAGGACACTATGTGCTGGGCACGTTACAAAATTTTCTTTGTCATGTGTACACTACTTTTAAATCCAGGCTAAGTAATAGAAAAATGTTAATGATTCATACTAATGTATTTCTATTCTTTAAGAATTTAATCAATGAAATTTCTCTTTAAAGCTGTATAAAGTCAGTACATTTACATTAGGAAGCTACATAGGAATTTTCAGTGATTGTCATGTATATAAATTTCTGAGATTATAAGTATAAATATAAGTAGAAATACACAAAGAGTGGGTGGTTGGTAAGAGGCGCAGAACAGTGGAAATACAAATGTAAAATTCTTTCTTTTTTTCTTTTTTTTTTCAAGACAGGTTTTCTCTGTGTAGTCTGTTTAGTTTTCTCTGTTCTGGAACTCACTCTGTAGACCAGGCTCACATCGAACTCAGAAATCCACCTACCTCTGCCTCCCAAGTGATGGGATTAAAGACATGTGCCACCACTACACAACATCCTTGCTAAGGTTTGAAATGCTTGTTGCTCTCCATCAATGGTATTATCATTATCATAGAGGAGCATTCCTCAACCTGTGGCTTGCATGTCAGATATCATGAATATTAGATATTTAGGTTATGATTCATAAGAGTGGCAACAATTCAGTTATGAAATAGCAACAAAATAATTTTATGGTTGGTAGTCACTAACTACAACATGAGTCACAGCATTAAGAAGGTTGAGAACCACTACCACAATGGATATTTGCAGCCTATAATGATTCTAGAACAAACCCCAGATTGTCAAAATACAGAGAAAAACAATGAGAGTGTACAATGCTGGATAAGGTTGAAAGGAAACACTGAACAGAAATAGAGCAGGTACATAGGCCACGTCTGGGAAACACTATCATTTCTCAATGATGAGGAACTCACAGGAATCAGACTTATATATGTACATATATATTATATTATTTATGTACATTTATATGGACACAAATTACTAAAAACATTTAACTTGCTTTATAGCAAAGTAAAATCTTCATAGCTCAATGTGTATGAAATAGAAATTGACAGACCTCTTTAGATGTACAAATGAATGCTTTTCTAACATTCCTACTTATAGGAAGGCAGCTGCTCTACTGAAATTCCCCAAGCAGATACTGAGAGTCGTGAGCACAGAGAGTTGCCTGGATGATGTTCAGTTTCAATGTGTTTTCTGTATATTTTTTTTTGCAATTTATACTAATTAATTTTTTGATTGAACACACACACACACACACACACACACACACACACACACACACACACACCAAATCACAAAGTTAAAACTAGAGACTAATGGGGCATTTTCTTAAACATTTTATTATTCTTTCAAAATGCACCTAAGTCCGTAGTGATAATAAAAGTAAATAGTCCAAATGGGAGCACGGATTTTTTTCCTAAAAGTTTCTAGTTGCAATATTTAAATTGACAATATGTATTTCTAACAGGCATGAATTTTCATTGTAAGGAATAGTGTGAGACCTTCAGTAGAGTGTGTTTCTATGTACATGTGTTTATGTATGTTTGCATGTGTGTGAGTATACATGTACGGAGGTCCACTTGCATTTGTATGTGTGCATATGTAGAGTTCAGAAGCAAGTCTTGGAATGCCATTCTCAGAAAGATGGCCTACTTTCATTGAGACAAAGTCTTTCATTAGCATGAATAACCAATAAAGCAATATTGATGACCTAAAATGATCACAGGATTTTCCTATCTCTGCCTCCCCAAATTTAGGATAGCATACACATACCATATCTGCTTTTTGTTAGGATTCTAGAGAAGAAATTTAAATTTTACTCATGTTTGCAGGCATGTATATTATGGCTGAGTTATCCCTTTATTCATAAGAGAGATAGTAATCTCATCTCTTAGATACCGTGTCTTCCCAAATCCAGACTCAGGACACACATTAGATTCTTTTTCCATTTTGTTATAACATCATGAAGGCACTGGGAGACTAGCAAGTCAATGAAAACACATTAATTAATTAATGTTCTTATAATTAAATGGTCAGTTCCTGTATTAATAAAATAATGTTTTCTAAAATTAAATATGAGAACATGCTTACAGAAGAACATGTCTACTCTCCTCATAGTAAGGTTCACATTTAATCTCAATAGCTCTAAATGAGAAATCAAACTGATGAAACGTGTTTTCTTTTCTATGGACACTCCACTTAGAAATGTTGCTCATGAAAGACATTGAGAAGGAGCTCTTTTGGTTGAATGATTTTCCACAATCAAGCCACATTTTAGAACAGATAAATCTTAAAGGCTTTCTTTCCTGTGAGTTGTTTCCCAACATTTATGCATCCAAGACTCAAATATTTCACTAAGTTTCTGTGAGAGAATCCCCCCCCCTTTAACTACAGTCACATATCATAGTGACATTCAGGAAGTTCTTTAAGTAACTTAGAACTTGGTGTAGCGATCAGGAGACCACATAGCAAACAATACTTAGTGGATTCTGGAATGAAACTGGTGCGCAGTTAATGTAGAGAACCTTATTGGGGTGCCATGCCACCTGGCAGGAACTTGACATCAACCAAGGTGAAGTTCCTCTCCCAGCCTTTGAGCAGGAACTCCTGTGTTAGCCATAATCCCCTCCACCTAGGGTGGAATGCTCAGACCAAGGTGAAGCCTATTGTCCTTCAAGGACCTCCAGTTTCCAAGAAACACTAGTCACACTAGAGCAACTGAACTGGTTCTGTGGAGAAGTTTCCAGCCTTTGGGGGAAAGGTTTTTACCTGCCTATATATTTGGAGTCCTCCATTAAACTTTGAGACCTTGAACAGCAATGTTGCCTTGGTCTCCATCTCTTTTGGCTGCCTTCCCATACATCCCCAGCTTCCCTTCCAGGTAACCGTTTTGATGTAGTTACAAATTACTGGATAATGAATTATATATTTATGTATGCATGTGTATGTATACAAATGTGCATGTGTATACACACGCACACACACACACACTCACTCACAAACTAAGGAAATGATAAACTGATTTATCTTTCAAATTCATCTAATTCCTTCTATGCTCTGTTTATTTGATTATTTTATTTAATGACAGTCCTTACTTAAATGCTTGTAAACTTCTGAATTTGTACTTTGCCCCCCTGCACAGGAGACATGCAGAGTGCTTCCTTGCATAAGCTGAAATTTTTTGAAGCATACCCTATCCCACATATGCTGCAGTATTTGCTGTGTTAATTTACCATTTTAGGAGTGTTAGTGCTTTTCCCCTTGGTACCTGGGCTTGTGTCTCTTCTGTCTCTCCTACACAGAGTTCTGTCTTCTGCAGTGAAGCTAAAGAGGATTATTTTTGTACTCTCTGAAGCTGCAGTGTAGCTTTCTTTCTGAGACTGAGGTTAGAAACTAATTCATCCTGGATGAAGCCTCACAACACTCTGGTGTAATGTTGTCCAACTGTCTCCTGGGTTGCCCCAGCTCAGTGGACCTCATTTTGAGCATTTGTTCTAACTATTAGGTGGAACAGATGTTTTCAGACACCACCCTGCCTTATCCCTACAAAACGTTCCTATGTCAAGAAACACATTGAGCTGGATTAAATCAATTGTCCCAGGTCACATAGCTAGCAAATTGCAGGATCAGAACTCAAGCAAGTATTTCCTTTGTCTTTTTATTTCACTGTATTACTCTCTATTGAGTTTGTAATTTATCATGATACACATATGAGAATAAAAATAAAATTGAGCATAAAAATTATTTACAAGCCTTGTGCTTTTTGTTGTGAGGCTGATTACAAATCAACAAATTTTATAATTTATACATATTCAGCTGATCATAAATTTTGATCAATCCCCTATTATATTAGAATAGAATGGTTTATAATTTAAATGCTTCTTTCCTGAACAAACAGAATAATTCTAACTTTGCTTCTGGCAAGGCTAAAGAGTTAGTTTTGGGTTGAGAAAATATTTTAGGAGCTCTTCCATAAATTCAAAAATAGTTATCCAAAGCATACATAGTATCACAAAATTTATAACTGGTAATTCAATCAACAATTCATTCTCTTGAACTTAGATTCTCTCACAACCTAGCTTTGTAAGTAAAGTACATAATTGTACTCTGAGTAATTGTTCCACATCAGGAGATTTAGTGGTTAATTACATCAATACTACTGGAAAAGTTTAATGAACTCTTACTTCAAATAATATCTTTAAATGTTATGTCCCAAATAATAGTATTGAAATGGTACATATGATCAAGTTGGAGACATCCAAAAGATAGGAGATTGTAGTTCCTTTAATGACTGAATGTAATGAACCTAAAAAGGAAAAGATTCCCATAAATCCCTTTCACTATCTATCTATTTCTTTTTCTCCCTTTCTGTTTCTACTTCCTTCTCTTTCATCTTCTCACCTTTTCTTCTGTTACTTCTTTATATTTCACTCTCACCTTTCCTTCTATCTGTTTTCCCCTCTCTCCATACTCTCCTTCTTCACCTATTAAAACTAAGGTCTGCCTAAAACAAAGCTATTTGTTCTATGCAAATCTCACTACAATTTTCTCCAACAGTAAGGACCACCTATTTCTAAGGAGCAGAGAGAAGTGTTCTGTCACTTTAGTTGGCCACATTACTACTAATATTCTGAGAAGGAAAGATCTCCTATTTCTGCTGAGTGTGACAATTGAACAGGATGTTTAAGATGCTCTTGACCAGACAGAACCAAAGCTTCCATTCAAGTTTCATTCTGTGAAAGCCCATAGGATGATTTATAGGGAACATGCTACCTGAGAAAATTCATGTTTGAAAATAATATGATGGAGGATTGTTTTTTATGGTTTTAGTTACTAACAACATGAGAAAATTTGGGGATCCAATTCAAATGACTATTTGTGTGACTTTATTTTGTTTTGTAATATTATATTGACATCAATAGCAAAAGTATTTCTATTGATCAGGACATTCTGGGTTATATTCCCTAAATTATGTTCAGAATTTCTAGTCTGGATGAGAATTAGAGAGAGAGTGTGTGAGAGAGATGTCTGCTTCCCTCTCTTTGTGCTTTGCATTGCTCTTTTGGCATTCTTTATATTTCCACTTTGTGACCTAAGATGATTCCTTTTAAATGGTTTGAGTCTTTTCTGCTGCATGGAAATACCTCCCTGTGCATGATATAATGATGTTTACGTAAGTCTTCTACTCAAAAGTCAAACTGATAGAGCATACTTTTTATTATATTTACTTCTTTTATGGTGAAAACTACTTGCTTCTTTCTTTTCACCAAGGAGCTATTTTTAAAACACAGGCCCTGTGAACTATTAGCTCTCCATCTCTAGGTAACCTCTCACAGGTCAATGTTTATGCAATGCATTTGCCTCTTATGCTCAAATAGCCTATGTTAAGGTACATTTTTTAAAAGTCTTACAAATTGTACAGACCTTTATGGTTCAAACTTTCATTGCTCTAAAAGCTAGAGCATCCTGACAAGGAAGTACTTATAGCTTCTTGCTGAACAACTTACATGTGGTTTTCTTGGCAATTAGCTGCCAAGAAATTCTGCACTAGTAGATTAAGATATATTGATTGGGCCAGCCTGGTCTACCGAGTAAGTTCCAGGACAGCCGGAGCTGCACAGAGAAACCCTGTCTCGAAAAAACAAAAAAACAAAAAACAAAAAACAAAAACAAACAAACAAACAAAACCCAAAAAAAAAAACCAAAAAAACAAAAACCAAAGATATATTGATTGGAAGCATGCCAGTTGTCTTGTATAACCCAATAGGTCACACTGAAATCTGTTCAGGACAGATTCTTGTATATAACATTTGCTGGTCACTAGTTAAAACAAAAACAAAATAATGTGGTTTTTTTTATTTACTTTGCTTTCCTTATATTGTAGAGATAGAGTTCTTTTCATCTGAGATCTCACAATTTTAATCAAATACTGTATCCTTCTTGTAATGTTTTCTACATTCCTGGGGCTGCCTTTGTCAACTTGAAGTTATAAGTAAAACATACTTGGCCGGGCATGGTGGTGCACACCTGTAATCCCAGCACTTGGGAGGCAAAGGCAGGCGGATTTCTGAGTTCGAGGCCAGCCTGGTCTATAGAGCAAGTTCCAGGATAGCCAGGACCACACAGAGAAACCCTGTCTCGAAAAACCAAAAACAAACAAACAAACAAACAACAACAAAAAAAACACACTTGGCCAAGGGAAGATTTGAGAAAATGAAGGAAGATTAAGTCCAGGTCTGCTGAAAACCTGGCTGAGTTTGTCTCTGTGTATGATATCATTCTGTCACAGAACTTTCCCTTAGAAGCCAATGTAGATTATAATTATTGTCATGAATGCAGGGAGGACTTCACAATCAATAAGCAAACACAGATTGTTGTCAGTTATGTGCAAAACTCTTCAGTGAGTCACATTATGAACCCATTATTTCTAAGTATGGACAAGCTAGCATTTTGCTGTCTTGATTTGGAAGTTAAATGTGTATTATTTAGAATATGACACATAATTTATGATTTTCTTCCAGTTTTTCTCATTGGCAACATTCCACTTAAATTCAAGAAATAAAAATTTTACTTAAAAGAAAATACTGAGGGTTAAGTGTATCATCTTTGAATGAACACAGACCCAGCAGTCCTCTACTGCATGTGTGTTGGGGGACCTCATATCACCTGGTGTATGCTATCTCTTTGGTGGTTGAGAGATCTCAGGGGTCCAGATTAATTGAGACTGACAGGATTGCCCTTCTCCTCAACTTCTTTCAGCCTTCCCTAATTCTACAACAGGGGACAGCTGCTTCTGTCCATTGGTTGGGTGCAAATATCTGCATCTGACTCTTTCAGCTGCTTGATGGGACCTCTGCAGTGCGGTCATGCTAGGTCCCTTTTTGTGAGCACTCCATAGCCTCAGTAATAGTGTCAGGCCTTGGGACCTTCCCTTGAGCTGGATACCACTTTGGGCCTGTTGTGGGACCTTCTTTTCCTCAGACTACTCTCCATTTCCATCCCCATAATTCTTTCAGACAGGAATATTTATGGATCAGAGTTGTGACTGTGGGATGCCCCCTCCCACATTTGATGCTCTGTCTTCCTGCTGTAGGTGGGCTCTATAAGTTCCCTTTCCCTACTGTCAGGCATTTCATGTAAGGTTTGAGTCCGTTGAGTCCTGAGAGTCTCACCTCCCAGGTCTCGGTACATTCTGCAGGGTCCCCCCAACCTCCTCTCTCTTGAGGTTGCCTGTTTTTGTTCTTTCTGCTGGTCCTCAGGGATTCAGTCCTTTTCCCTCACTCAATATCAGATCAGGTTCCCCTCTCCCCTCCACTCGCTACTCTCCCTCTACTTTCCCTCCCCTGTCCCTCCCTCCCTCCACAATTGTGATTGCTTTGTTCCACCTCTCAAGTAGGACTAAGGCTCCTCAGTTGGGCACTTCAGCTTGTTGACCTTTTTTTTTTTTTTTTTTTTTCAGGAATCCATCAAAGTTTATTCTGAGAAACTAATGAATTAATTGAGCTTCATTACAGAGCCCAAGTGTGGGAGGGTGTTACTTACAGGGGTCCAGGCACTCTTCCCCAATTTACCATCCCCACAAAGTGTTACAAAGCAGGGATGAAGGCTTTCCATAGCCACATAGATGATTCACCCCTCCCTCCTCCAGTTTTCTTTAGCCTCTATATACTCTTTTTTTTTATTGTATATATTCTATATTTACAATTCATTTCCCTTTTTCTGGTTCCCCACCCCCAAAGGTCCCACATGTCCTTTTCCCTCCCCCTGCTCCCGCATCCACCCCCTCCCACTTTACTGTTCTTGTACTCTCCCACAATGATGTTTTGGTCCATTCTAGCACCAGTGTCCACTCCTTTCTTCTTGTGAGACATCACTTGATATGTGATTTGTGTCTTTGGTGTTCCAAGCTTCTAGGCTAATATCCACTTATCAGTGACTGTATACCATGGGTATTCTTTTGAGACTGGGTCACCTCACTTAGTATGACATTCTCCAGCTCCATCTATTTCTCTAAGAATTTCATGAATTCATTGTTTCTAATGGCTGAATAGTACTCCATTGTGTATATATACCACATTTTTTGTATCCATTCCTCTGTTGAGGGACATCTGGGTTCTTTCCAGCTTCTGGCTATTATATATAAGGCTGCTATGAACATAGTGGAGCATGTATCCTTATTGCATGCTGGTGAATCTTCTGGGTATATTCCCAGGAGTGGTATGGCTGGGTCCTCCGGAAGTATCACGCCCAGTTTTCTGAGGAACCGCCATACTGATTTCCAGAGTGGTTGTACCAGCTTGCATTCCCACCAGCAGTGGAGGAGTGTTCCTCTTTCTCCACATCCTCGCCAACACCTGATGTCTTCTGAGTTTTTAATCTTAGCCATTCTGACTGGTGTGAGGTGAAATCTCAGGGTTGTTTTAATTTGCATTTCCCTAATGACTAGTGATGTTGAACATTTTTTAAGGTGTTTCTCAGCCATCCGAATTTCTTCAGGTGAAAAGACTCTGTTTAGCTCTGTACCCCATTTTTGGATAGGGTTATTTGGTTTTCTGGGGTCTAACCTCTTGAGTTCTTTGTATACATTGGAGATTAGCCCTCTGTAGGATGTGGGGTTGGTGAAGATTTTTTCCCAATTTGTTGGTTGCCGATTTATCCTTTTGACAGTGTCTTTTGCCTTACAGAAACTTTGTAGTTTTATGAGGTCCCATTTGTCTATTCTTGCTCTTAGAGCATAAGCAATTGGTGTTCTGTTCAGGAATTTTTCCCCTGAGCCAATGTCCTCAAGGGTCTTCCCCAGTTTCTTTTCTATTAGTTTTAGTGTGTCTGGTTTTATGTGGAGGTCTTTGATCCACTTGGAGTTGAGCTTAGTGCAAGGAGATAAGAGTGGATCAATTCTCATTCTTCTGCATGTTGACCTCCAGTTGAGCCAGCACCATCTGTTGAAAAGGCTATCTTTTTTCCACTGGATGTTTTCAGCTCCTTTGTCGAAGATCAATTGGCCATAGATGTGTGGGTTCAATTCTGGGTCTTCGATCCTATTCCATTGATCCGCTTCCCTGTCACTGAACCAATACCATGCAGTTTTTAATACCACTGCTCTGTAATATTGCTTGAGGTCCGGGATATTGATTCCCCCAGAAGTTCTTTTGCTGTTGATGATAGTTTTAGCTATCCTGGGTTTTTTGTTATTCCAGATGAATTTGAGAATTGCTCTTTCTAGCTCTATGAAGAACTGAGTTGGGATTTTGATGGGAATTGCATTGAATCTGTATATTGCTTTGGGCAAGATTGCCATTTTGACTATATTAGTCCTGCCAACCCACGAGCATGGAAGATTTTCCCATTTTCTGATGTCTTCTTCAATTTCCCTCTTCAGAGACCTGAAGTTTTTGTCGTATAAATCTTTCACATGTTTGGTTAGTGTCACTCCAAGATACTTTATATCATTTGTGGCTATTGTGAAGGGTGTCATTTCCCTAATTTCTTTCTCGGCCTGCTTATCCTTCGCATATAGGAAGTCTACTGATTTGCTTGAGTTGATTTTATAGCCAGCCACTTTGCTGAAGTTGTTTATCAGTTGCAGGAGTTCTCTGGTGGAGGTTTTTGGGTCACTTAAGTAAACTATCATATCATCTGCAAATAGTGATAGTTTGACTTCTTCCTTTCCGATTTGTATCTCTTTGACTTCCCTCTGTTGTCGAATTGCTCTAGCTAGTACCTCAAGTACTATATTGAAGAGATATGGCGAGAGGGGACAGCCTTGTCTAGTCCCTGATTTTAGAGGGATTGCTTCGAGTTTTTCTCCGTTTACCTTGATGTTGGCTACTGGTCTGCTGTATATTGCTTTTACTGTGTTTAGATATGGGCCTTGAATTCCTGTTCTTTCTAGGACCTTTAACATGAAAGGATGCTGAATTTTGTCAAATGCTTTTTCAGCATCCAATGAGATGACCATGTGGTTTTTCTCTTTGAGTTTGTTTATGTAGTGGATTACGTTGATGGATTTCCATATATTGAACCATCCCTGCATCCCTGGGATGAAGCCAACTTGATCATGGTGAATGATCGTTTTGATGTGTTCTTGGATTCGGTTGGCAAGTATTTTGTTTAGTATTTTTGCATCGATATTCATAAAAGAAATTGGCCCGCAGTTCTCTTTCTTAGTTGGATCTTTGTGTGGTTTTGGTATCAGGGTAATTGTGGCTTCATAGAATGAGTTGGGTAGTGTTCCTTCTGTTTCTATTTTGTGGAATAATTTGAAGAGTATTGGTATCAGGACTTCTTTGAAGGTCTGATAGAATTCTCCACTAAAACCGTCTGGTCCTGTGCTCTTTTTGGTTCGAAGACTGTCTATGACCCCTTCTATTTCTTTGGGGGTTATGGGTCTGTTTAGACGATCTATTTGATCCTGGTTTAATTTTGGTATTTGGTAACTGTCGAGGAAATTGTCCATTTCCTCCAGATTCTCCAGTTGTGTTGAGTATAGGTTTTTGTAGTAGGATCTGATGATTTTTTGAATTTCTTCAGTTTCTGTTGTTATATCTCCCTTTTCATTTCTAATTTTGTTAATTTGAATACTGTCTCTGTGCCCTTTAGTAAGTCTGGCTAGGGGTTTATCTATCTTGTTGATCTTCTCAAAGAACCAGCTCCTGGTTTTGTTGATTCTTTGTATGGTTCTCTTTGTTTCAACTTGATTGATTTCAGCCCTGAGTTTGATGATTTCCTGTCTTCTACTCCTCCTGGGTGAAATTGCTTCTTTTTGTTCCAGAGCTTTCAAGTGCGCCATTAAGTTGCTAGTATATGCTCTCTCCTGTTTCTTTTTGGAGACACTCAGGGCTATGAGTTTTCCTCTAAGCACTGCTTTCATTGTGTCCCATAGATTTGGGTATGTTGTGCCTTCATTTTCATTAAGTTCTAAGAATTCTTTGATTTCTTTCTTTATTTCTTCCTGGACTAAGGTATCATTGAGTAGAATATTGTTCAGCCTCCAAGCGTATGGGGATTTTCTGATGTTTTTGTTGCTATTGAAGAACACTCTTACTCCATGGTGATCTGATAAGAGGCATGGGATTAGTTCGATCTTTTTATATTTGTTGAGATCTGTCTTGTGTCCAATTATATGGTCGATTTTGGAGAAGGTACCATGAGGGGCTGAGAAAAAGGTATAGTCTTTTGCTTTAGGGTGAAATGTTCTATATATATCTGTTAAATCCAATTGCTCCAAAGTTTCGATGAGTTTCTCCGTGTCTCTGTTTAGTTTCTGTTTTCCTGGTCGGTCCACTGTAGATAGTGGAGTATTGAGGTCCCCCACAATCATTGTGTTAGGTGCAATGTGTGCTTTGAGCTTTAGTAAGGTTTCTTTTACAAATGAGGGTGCCCTTACATTTGGAGCGTAGATGTTTAGAATTATGAGTTCCTCTTGGTGGATTCTTCCTTTGACTAGCAGGAAATGACCTTCTGTGTCTCTTTTGATGACTTTGGGTTGAAAGTCAATTTTATCTGATATTAAAATGGCTACTCCAGCTTGCTTCCTGTGACCATTTGCTTGCAAAATTGTCTTCCATCCTTTTACTCTAAGGTAGTGTTTGTCTTTGACTCTGAGGTGTGTTTCCTGTAAGCAGCAAAATGTAGGGTCCTGTTTCCGTATCCAGTCTGTTAGTCTATGTCTTTTTATTGGGGAGTTGAGTTCATTGATGTTAAGAGATATTAAGGAATAGAGATTATTACTTCCTGACATTTTTGAAGTTATTTTTGTTTTTGAGTAGTTATCTTCCTTTGAGTTTGATGGAAGAAGTTTACTGTCTTGCTTTTTCTTGGGTGCCATTTCCTTCCTTGTGTTGGAGTTTTCCTCCTATTATCCTTTGTAGAGATGGGTTAGTGGAAAGATATTGTGTAAATTTGGTCCTGTCATGGAATATTTTGATTTCTCCATCTATGTTGATTGAGAGTTTTGCTGGGTATAGTAGTCTTGGCTGACATTTGTTTTCTCTTAGGGTCTGCATGAGGTCTGCCCAGGATCTTCTAGCTTTCATGGTTTCTGGAGAGAAGTCTGGTGTGATTCTGATAGGTCTTCCTTTATATGTTACTTGGCCCTTTTCTCTTACTGCCTTTAATATTCTTTCTTTGTTTAGTACATTTGGGGTTTTGATTATTATGTGACAGGAGGTGTTTCTGTTCTGGTCCAGTCTGTTTGGAGTTCTGTAGGCTTCTTGTACATTCATGGGCATCTCTCTCTTTAAGTTAGGAAAGTTTTCTTCCATAATTTTGTTAAAGATATTTGCTGGCCCTTTAAGTTGTAGATCTTCACTCTCCTCTATCCCTATAATCCTTAGGTTTGGTCTTCTCATTGTGTCCTGGATTTCCTGGATGTTTTGGGTTACAAGCCTTTTAGATTTTGCGTTTTCTTTGACTGTGGAGTCAATGGTTACTATGTCATCTTCAGCATCGGAGGTTCTTATTTCTATCTCTTGTATTCTGTTGTTTATGTTTGCATCTACGACCCCTGTTTTCTTCCCAAGGTTTTCTATCTCCAAGGTTGCCTCCTTTTGTGATTTCTTAGTTGTTTCTACCTCTGTGTTCAGATCTTGGATGGTTTTGCTCAGTTCCATCATTTGTTTGTTTGTGTTTTCATGTAATTCTTTAATATATTTTTGTGCTCCCTCTTTCATGACTTCTGCCTGTTGTTTCAAGTTCTCCTGCATTTCTTTAACTGATTTTCTCACTTCCTCTTTATTGGTTTCTGTCTGATGGCCCATATTCTCCTTGAGTTCTTTAAGTGTTTTTTGTGTTTGGATTGTAAGAGCTTCTACTCTATTGATGTTCCCCTGCATTTCTTTAAGAGATTTGTTTATGTCTTTTTTGTGTTCCTCTAGGAGCATCATGACCTGTGCTTTTATATCTAACTCTTGTTTTTCTGGTGTGCTGGGGTATCCTGGACTTGCTGTGGTTGGCGAATTGGGTTCAGATGGTGCCATATTGCCTTGATTTCTGTTAATAACGTTCCTACGTTTGCCTTTTGCCATCTCTTTATCTCTGGAGTTAGTTGGTCTTATTGTAGATGGCGCCCTGCTGAAAGCACAGCACGCCTGTCCCCAGGAGACAGATCCCTTCTGGCAGCTTGTCTGTGCTGGACTATGCTCGCTCTGAGTCCAGGTCCCTGACTCCAGCTGCTAGAGTTCCGAGCTGTGCCCCGAGGCGGCCCGGTGGCCCCTCGCTGCTAGTCCGCTCAGAGAGCTGGTCCCGGCCGGTAGTCTGCACCTGCAGCTGAGCTTTCTGTGCCCGGATCTCCTGCAGAGCTAAGCTAAGCTATAACTCTGGCCACGCACCTGATCCCAGCCGCTCACTGTGCCCAGTGTGCCCGCTGTTTGCGAGCGCGGGGGTCTGGGGCAAGATGGCTGCCCCTACTGAAAGCACCGCGTGGCCTTGGCTGAGCTGCTCATACCCGGCTCTGCTGCTCCCTTCTGGCTGCATTGTCTGTGCTGGACTATGCTCGCTCTGAGTCCAGGCCCCCGACTCCAGCTGCTAGAGTGCGGAGCTGTGCCCCGAGGCGGCCCGGTGGCCCCTCGCTGCTAGTTGGCTCAGAGAGCTGGTCCCGGCCGGTAGTCTGCACCCGCAGCTGAGCTTTCTGTCGCTTGTTGACCTTTTTGAGTTCTGTGGATTGTATCTGGGGTATTCTGTACTTTTTTTTTTTCTAACATCCACTTATTACTGACTACACCCCTTGCATGTCATCTTGGGTCTGAGTTACCTCACTCAGGATGATATTTTTTAGTTCCATCCATTTGCCTGCAAAACTCAGTATGTCCTTGTTCTTAATAGCTGAGTAGTATTCCATTGTGTAAATGAACCACATTTTCTGTATCCATTCTCTGTCTTGGGACATTTGGGTTGCTTCCAGCTTCTGGCTGTCACAATGAAGGCCACTATGAACATAGTGGAACATGTTCCCCTGTGGCATGGTGGGGCATCTTTTGGGTATATTCCCAAGAGTGGTATAGCTGGGTCCTCAGGTAGCTCTATTTCCAATTTTCGGAGAAACCTCCAGACTAATTTCCAGAGTGGTTATATTAGTTTGCAATCCCATCAGCAATGGAGGAGTGTTATTCTTTCTTGACGTCTTCAACTTGTCAGGTGGGGTGGGGGTGTGGGGACATCCACATGGAGACAGGGGTGGGGAGGTATAAGATGTGGAACAGTTGGAGGGTGGAAGGTGGTGGTAGGGAATAAAATATGGAGTGTAAATAAATAAATAAATTTTAAAAAAGAAAAAGAAACTACTGTAACTTTCCATACATTAATGAAGTGATTACAATATTTTTAAGTCAAATTTTCAACTATATATATAAAATAAGAAACAATTATTTGGATCAAGAAAAGCATTATTCATGTTCCTATACATATTTTTTAGAGTATTTCACTTTGATTAATTTTATTTTGGGGGGTATTTTATTTATTTACATTCCAAATATTATGCCCGTTCCCAATTTTCCCCCAAGAAATGAGCTGAGAAATTCCATGTTCCCATAAACATTTCCTTTAATGCTAATAGCTAACATACCCATACCATATATCCAATTAACACATTAAATACATTACAGACTGTATTTGAATCCCAGATCAAATACAGATATAATATGACATGATAATGTCTCCTGCTCATCTTCCACATTAGACACTTCGTTGTTGGCAAACTGTCTAAAAGGACATTGTTCCATTTGACATGCTTCAAGAGGAGTGTCTCTAAGGACATTTTTCATGCCACATAACAAATTTAGTGTTTCAAGGCTTAATTCAATATGGATAATTTGCTTTATAAGATTCACTTGAGTTCAGCAGGTCCTACTCCTTCACTTATGTGTATATACCATGTTAAATGAGTCAATTCAGGTCTTATTCAAATAACTAGATACCTGACAAATCATAATTGATATTTCCCATGTCAAAAAATAATTTTCGACATGAGAAATTATTTTATTTTATTTTATTTTATTTTATTTTATTTTATTTTATTTTATTTTATTTTTTCAGATTTAGAAATGGGATTTCAGAGATTATCCCAATAGATCTATCATCCTGGATTAGGAAGACATCCAGATAGCCCTCCACAGACTGATACATACCTCTTTTAATTATTCCATTTTGAGGCAGGCTTTTCTGAGATTCATTTAGTCAATTTAACTATTGTAACTATGAGCATGTATCCCTCTGTTCCAAAGAAGTGAAATGAAGGACAGATAGAGATTCTAAAGTAACAGATCAAGAAGAATAAACAGGAACATAGACTAAATTAAGACATTTTAGCCAGATGGTGGTAGTGCACTTTAATTCCAGCACACAGGTTGCAGAGGCAGGAGGATCTTGTGAGGTCCAGGTCAGTTTGTTCTACAGAGAAACTTCCAGGACAACCAGGGCTACACAAAGAAACCCTATCTTGAAAAGACAAAACAATTAAGACATTTTGATAATCAACAAATAAGGCTGAAGCCTTCTTTCTTTCTTAACTTCTTTCTTTCTTACTTTATTTCTTCACTTTATATCAGATCACACACCCATTTCCTTCCTCTTCTCCTAGTCCCACCCTTATAAATCCCTCCGCCATTACTTTTCCTCCTCTCCTTAGAAAAGGGGAAGCCCTCCTTGGAAATAAGGAAATAATCCTGGGACATTCAGACACTATAGGACTAAGTGTATCATCTCCCACTAAGCCCAAACTAGGTAGTCCAGTTAAGGGGAAGGGAAACCAGTGATAGGTAACTGAGTAAGAAACAGCCTCTAATCCTGTAGTTAGGGGACTTGCATGAAGACCAAGATGCACATTTGCTACAAATATGTAGGGGGCCTATATTCAGCCCTTTACTTAGTGGTTCAATCTCTGTGAACCTCCTGGGTCCAGGTTAATTGACTTTGTGTGTCTTCTTGAAGTGTCCTAAACTTCCCCAGCTCTCTCAATCCTATCTCCAACTCTTCTTCAAGACTTCCTGACTGTCTCTTGATGCTTGCTTAAGGGTCTTTGCATTTGTTTTCATCCACTGTTGGATAAAGCCTCTCAGGAGAATGTTATGTTAGGTTCCTGTCTGCAAGCATAACAGAGTATCATTAATACTGTCAGGTATTGGCAATTTTACATGGGATATGTTTAAAATTAGGCCAGTCTTTGACTGGCCATTCCTTCAATCTCTGTTCTATCTTTATTTTTGTACATTGTCTAGGAAGGACAAATTTTGGGTTGACGCTTTTGTGGGTAGGTGGATGTTCCCCTAGAACCTCATGAAGCTGAAAGGCACTTGCAAGGCTAAGAGCACTATTAGTAGGATAGGAGGACAGCGTACAGAATGGGAAAAAAAATCTGACAGAAGACTAATATCTAAAATATAAAGAACATAAGAAATTAGACTCAGAAAAACCCTAATAACCCAGGTTTTTTTAAAAAGGGGGAACTGAGAAGGGAGCTGGAGCACAGAGCTAAACAGAGAACTCTCTACAGAGGAATCTCAAATGGCCAAGAAGCACTTAAAGAAATACTCAATATCGTTAATCATCAGAAAAATGTGAATCCAAAAAGATTCTGAGATTCCATCTAATACACATCAGAATGGCTAAAATAAAAAACTCAAGGGGTAGCACATGCTGACTCACATTTGGAGCAAGGGGACACTTGTCCATTGCTGCTGAGAGTTCAAACTTGCTCAACCACTTTGAGCATCAATTTAAGCATTTCTAGGAACATTGAGAATAGTTCTGTAGGCGGGTTTCACTCAATGTCCCAGGGCCCTGGGCAGCTCAGTGCCAACGTGACTAGACTGGACTACCTGCCTGAGTGTCACAGCTCTAGACAGCTCATGGGCAAAGACAGGACAACATTCATTTAGGGATGGCAAAGCCATGTGATACCCATCGAAAAAAGGATGCCCTCCACAAAAAGGAGCGCCAAGGGCATGAGCTGCCAATGACCTGAAGCCATTGTGGGAACTATGAGGGAATATACCTGGGAAGGTGAGTCCGGATCAGAAGGGAAAGTGGATTATCCGAGTCAGTGGTCCTGACTAGGATGGTCAACTCTTCTCTGGACATCTGAGTCCAGGTCTGAGAATACAAGCAGCTATCAAAAGATGGGCCATTATACCACATAGACAACTGCTCAACTATATTCACAGAAACTTTATTCATAATAGCCACAAATTGAAAGTATCATGGATGGATAAGGAATTTCATGGACATCATGAAATTTGCAGGCAAATGGATGGAACTAGAAAGGCTGAATTCTTATTCAAACTCAGAAATCATAAAATAATTGTCTAGATATTTGATTATAACTTAGAATTATTTTAAAGGAACCAATAAGAAGTTTTGGAATAAAAATGTTTTTAACCAAGGCTAAGAGTGAGATGATTATTGATTGTGATTGAAGACAAATTAATAAAGCATCAGAAGCACACATTGCTGAAATACATATGTGTACATCTGTTCATTACCAAATTGTTCCCCTAGTCCTAAAATACATGTATTTGATGTAATAAATAAGTATGCTACATAATAAATACAATACGAAAATGTAGTAAATAAGGACCAGTTAAATCATTCTGAAATTTGAGCTAATTTATGCTCTATCATTGAATGGGGACAGGTCTTGAGTTGAATGAAAAGTAAAAAGTGAGGAGATTACAAACACTCACTAGTCTCTGCTTCCTGATTGTGACTGTTAGAAGATAGTCCACCTTAAACCCTTGCAACCATTATGGACAACATCCTGCAACTCTGAGTCAAAATAAATTTGTTACACCAGACAAAATAACAATATTAAAAATTAATAGAAAGAGTTGATTCTTTGAGCTAAAAACCCTAACCATGAGCTTTATTGGCTTGGGGAACCAGTTTATGGGAGGAATTTGTAAAGGTTTATGTAGAGGAATTTTAATCTATCAACCTGGCTGCTCTAGCAAGGGATCATATCCAAAGACCTCCTAGGTTTGTGTGATCCAGCTGGAACAACACACATTTAATTCCAAACAATGAATGTAAAATTAGTTTGTAGAAGCAAGCAGAATGTTTGAAAATGACATTCAACTGAGGGGAAGACAAAGAAAGTGACTAATCAGCCAAAAATTTGACAGAATTGGTCAGAGATCGAAAAAGTCTAACTCACACAAGAATAGCATAGAAAGAGAGACATTGGAGAACCATGGAGAGAGGGGGCAGGGGTTTTCTGGCACAGTTTTGCAGATAAAGATTGCAGGTGAAGACAGAAAGAACTGGAGAATGAGAAGAAGCCAGAAGATTAGAACTGATTGCCAGAGTTAGTTTGAGGTCAAGGAGAGCAAGGTCAGAAGCCAAGAAAAGTCAGCTTGAATCAGTCATCTTGGGGAGGAAATTAGGCCAAAACAGCTTAGTTATTCAGCCAGTCAGAGTTTAGAAGGAGCAAGAAAGGGTGAGATTCAGCAGTAACCCTCTGATATGACAATTACATCTGACAAATAAAAGTTTCCTTTACAAGTTTACAGCAGTGGGCCGCAAAGGACTTAGAGTCTTGCAAGAATTGCTTAATAGGGATCTTCTGGTAGGAGACTGGGAGACTAATATGCAAAGGGAAGTAGGCAGTAAAGGCAAGTTCATGAGGTTTCAGAGGGAGCAAGGATTATATCAGGACTTGAGTTAGTGGATACTCATGTAATATACAGCAAAAAAGATGACTGAATTCTAGTCATGACCCAAGAACTTGTGAGAGATTGAATTCAAAGGTAAAGGATTAATTTTTATAAGTAGGAAAATCTCAACACAGCATAGAATTAGGGCTATTGATTACTACTACTTCTATTCAGATAGATAATGAGGAATATATACATACATACATACATATATATATATATATATATATATATATATATATATTGACTTTAGATTCCAGCCTCCATCTCCTAGCCTGGGCCTAGGATAACTCAGCCTCTGGGACTTAATGTTACTGTTGAATGCACTCATCCTTTCTAGCTTTTTCTGAACTATGGTTGACTGGTTCAACTCAGCCCTTCTGGCTCAAACTCCTCTCTAACTGACTTATTATAATTGGCTTCTCTCAGCTTCTCATTGAATTGCTCCGTTTGGAAAAACTGCCCGTGAACTCTGTGAACTGAACTGACTGCAGGAACCAAACTGCTCTAAACTGAACTGAGCTCAACTACACTCAAATGAACTGCCTCTCTCTGCCTGCACTGTTCTTAAGCAGCCTCTTTTCCTCTGCTGACAGTTCGGCTTATCCTATCTCTAACTCATTCTGTCAAATTTTTCAGTGATTCATCACTTCATCTGGCTCCTCAATTAGAAGTCATTGTTTGACAACTCACAAGTCTCAGAGAATCCCTAAAATTTATCAGACTTACAAGGTGGTTCCTTCTCCATGTTATATAAGCAGGAATCATTAATGAGGAAAGGGGAACTCTAGAACTTGTTCTGAGAGTTCCAGAGTCATCGGCCATATTTCTTTGGTGATGGAGCTATATTTGAGTCTTCAGTGCTTCTGTGAGTCACCCCTCACTCATATTCCTAAAAGGAAATTTAATGATATTCTAAACTTAATGCTGTTATAGCATTTCTTTGGTCTGTCATTGGTACTCTGAGATGATATAAGCAGTTATTCAGATCTCCCCAGGAAGACTGTCATACAACATATATGTAAAAATTCTTTACAACCAACTAGAAAGATCCTTTCCAGGTGGCTGGAGAGTTTGTTCCGAAATCAAGGACACTTGGTGCTCCTGCAAAAGACTCAGATTTGGTTGTCTGCACACACATAGTTCCTCACAACCACATACAACTTTCAGTTCTAGGGGATACAGCCTTCAAAGGTTAGACACACACACATGGTACACACATTTACAGGCAGGCAAAACTTTACTCATACACATTAAATAAAGGAATCCTTAAAAATGAAAAAAAGTCATTGTTTGGATTAAAAGTGTGTACTATAGGTGTGCCTGTGTTTTAAAGCAATTAAAGGTATGTAGTTAAGCCAAAGGGTTTAAAGGTGTGTGGTATGTATGCATTCCTGCCATATCACACAGACCTAGAAGGTCTTTGGATGTGACCCCTTACCAGAGAAGTCCTATGGCTGAACTAAAATTACTCTACAGTAAGAAAGGCACCCACTCACCGAGTTTCAACTTATAAAAATGAAAATTTATCTGAATATAAAAAACCTGAATGGAGAATGCTGCAAAAATCATTCCTGGTTCAGAAATAAATCCCTAGGCAAGTGATTTCATAGTCACCAAAGCACACTAAGGTCAATATACTTGTAATCTAAAAAGGTATGTATAGCTTGCATCTCAAGCTTGTCAGCAGAACTCGGAAGAGTCATCAACATGTTCTACAGACAGGAAGGTTTTAAGAATCACTCTCCTTTCCCCAGCTGGCAACACAGAGGCGATGTTACTGTAAAATATGTAAACCCGCAGAAGCTTGTTAGAGCTTGAGATTGCTTCCTTACAACATCCAAGAAATTGAGAGTTCCAAAATAAGTGTCCATAGTCAAACTGGCCAAATATACCCAGCTTTTGTCATATGATAAGAACTCCTTCTATATGTGAGCTGCCTCTACCACAAAACATCTGTATGTCAGGGATAGTAAATGGGTTGGCTCAATGGCCAAGATTTATGGAGGGCACCAGGAAAAAATATGTGTCAGGTCTAGCTACTTGGGTAGAGGCTCCTATTGGATGTTCCACACCCTGGAGAGGCTAAAAAGAGTGGGGAAGGATCAAAATAGTAACCACAATCTGACCACTCAGAACGGAGCAATTTGGCCAGACTCAGGTGGCAGCTGCTTTCAAGATGTAAGATCCTCGGTCACCTTTTGTTTCTTGACCCTGGATGAAATGTCACCCTTACTTTCATGATTCTTCCAACATGACGAACCCCACCATGATGAACCCTTCAAATGGGACACAAAAGGAACTCTCTCTTTCTCTTTTTACTTGCGTTTGTCTGAATATTTCATCACAGCCACAGGAAAAGCGAATAATGCAACAGGAACTCCTCTCTGAAGTTACAGGTGATAGAACACACAACTAGGTGACATGCTTTCAGAGCTATTTCAGACTCTAGGCCATTTGCTTCCTTTTTGTATTTTTCAGTTCATCATAGCTGAGTCCATCTTGTTGTTTTCAGATTCAGGTACCTCTGAATTATTGATATCATAGTAACTAAGCTTAAGGATAATGTAAATTACTTCAGATTTTCTGATGGCATGTATTTTAGGGTTAAAGTTGAATTGTAACAGAATCTAATATTATGCCTTTCTCCACATAGACCAGGGTCCTCCAGATCAGAATCCTGAGTTGTTCCATTTAAATGTCTTGATATGCATAATTACAAGTCAGAACTCTTAGTGTGACTTTTAACATCCCTCAAACAGTATTGTTGACAAACGGTATGCTGTTACTTTAGAAAAGAACTAAATTTATACTTTGAAAAATATGCTTATGGCTTACTAACTGCTATTTTTTTCATCCAGACATAACTTGTTGAGGACTCAGCAAATAATTGCTACTTTACTAACCATATTGTGAATAATATTGGAAATAAGACGAACACTTTATGTTTGTGACTGGATGGTCTAGAAGTGATCCACTAGAAAATAGGTCATTGGCAACTGATGGCAAATTATTAGTTGCCTAAGATTGTTGCTATAGTTTGATTTTCTGTTGCAGTGCCAAACAGCATGACCAAAAACAATTTGGGAATGAAAAGGCATATTTAAGCTCACACTCAGAAAAAATAATCTATACATGAGGCTACAGAGGCAGGAACTCAAGGTAGGAATATGGAGCCAAGACTCTAGAGGAAGTTTCCTTACTAGCTTCCTTTTTCTGGTTCATGAGCAGATGAACAGAGCAGACAGGTTTTGTTTCTGTCTCTCTGTCTCTCTGTCTCTCTCTGTCTCTCTGTCTCTGTCTCTGTCTGTCTCTCTCTCTCTCTCCCTCTCCCTCTCCCTCTCCCTCTCCCTCTCCCTCTCCCTCTCTCTCCTTTCTTTTCAAGACAGAATTTCTCTACATAGCCCTGACTATGCTGGAGCTCTTTATGTATAATCAGGTTGGTCTCAAACTCGCAGAGATCCTCCAGACTCTGTATCCTGAGTACTGGGATTGAAAAGTATGTGTCACTATGCCCAGTTCAGTTTTCTTATAAAACCTAGGATTACTTGCCCAAGAATGGCACTGCCCCATGGCATGGACTATGCTCTCTTACATCAATTAGCAGTAAAGAAAGGGAAAAAAAACCTACAGTTATGACCACAGGTTGTTCTGATGAAGGTAATTCTTCTATTAAGACTCCCTCTTAACAAATGTGTCTGTGAAACTGACAAGTGAAATTAGTGATCACAATTGTCAGAGCAAAGTACGAGAATCTGGGTAACTTAAGAAAAACATTATTTCTTCATAGTTCTGGATGATAGGAGTCTAAAATCCAGATGTTAGCAACGTTGTTTCTTTTTTTTTTTAAATTTATTTTTTATTGAATATTGTCTTCATTCACATTGCCAATGGTAAAACCTTTCCTGATATCCCCTCCCCTAGGACCCCTAACCCCTTCTCTTCCTCCTTCCCCCTGCCTCCACATAGATGTATCTCCACCCAACATACTTCCTCCTCCCCCCTCCCCTCGTTTTCACTTTGTTGGGACCTCGGTTGAGACTTTACCTGACCAAGGACCATTCTTCTCACTGATGCCCAACAAGGCCTTCCTCTGACACATTTTTTGGCTGGAACCATATGTGCCCCTTGGTTGATGGTTCAGTCCCTGGGAGTCTTGGGGTGTCTGGGTGGTCGAAACCATTGTTCTTCCCATGGGGCTGTAAATCCCTTCAGCTCCTCTGAACCATCCTCCAGCTCCTCCATTGGGGGTCTCAGGCCCAGTCCAATAGTTGCTTGTTATTATCCACCTCTATATTTGTAAGGCTCTGGCAGGGCCCCTCCAGAGACAACCATGGCATGCTCCTTTTGGTATACACTTCTTATCCATAGTAGTGTCAGGGTTTGTTGACTGTTGATAGGATGAATGCCCAGGTAGGGCAGTCTCTGGGTGGCCTTTACTTCAGCCCCTGCTCCACACATTGTCTCCCTTATTGCTCCTGTGACTATTTTGTTCCCTTTCTTAGATGAAACAAAGCACCCTCACTTAAGTCCTCCTTCTTCTTGAGTTTGGTGAATTGTAACTTGTTTATTTTGAGCTTTGGGCTAACATCCGCTTATTAGTAAGTGCATACAATGTGCGTTCTTTTGTAATTGGGTTACCTTGTTCACGATGACACTTTCTGGTTCCATCCATTTGCCTAAGAATTTCATGAATTCATTGTTTTTAATAGTTGAATAGTACTCCATTGTGTATATATACCATAGTTTCTGTATCCATTCCTCTGTTGAGGGACATCTGGGTTCTTTCCGTCTTCTGGCTATTATAAATAAGGCAGATATGAACATAGTGGAGCATGTATCCTTATTACATGGAGGAGCATCTTCTGGGTATATGCCCAGGAGTGGTATAGCTGAGTCCACTGGTAGTACTATGTCTAATTTTCTGAGGAATTGCCAAACTGATTTCCAGAGTGGTTTTACCAGCTTGCAATCCCACCAACAATGGAGAACTGTTCCTTTTTCCCCACATTCTCTCCAGCAACTGCTGTCCCTTGAGTTTTTCATCTTAACCATTCTGACTGGTATAAGGTGGAATCTCGGTGTTGTTTTGATTTGCATTTCCTTGATAACTAAAGATGCTGAACATTTCTTTAGGTGCTTTAGAGCCATTTGAGTTTTCTCAGTTGAGAATTCCCTGTTTAGCTCTGTACCCCATTTTTTAATAGGATTATTTGACTCTCTGGAGACTAACTTCTTGAGTTCTTTGTATACATTGGATATTAGCCCTCTATCGGATGTAGGGTTGGTAAAGATCTATTTCCAATTTGTTGGTTGCTGTTTTGTCCTATTGACTGTGTCTTTTGCTTTACAGAAGCTTTGTAGTTTTATGAGGTCCCATTTGTTGATTCTTGTTCTTAGAGCATAAGCCATTGGTGTTCTGTTCAGGAATTTTTCCTCCTGTGCCCATGTGTTCAAGATTTGTCCCTACTTTCTTCTTTATAAGCTTCAGTGTGTCTGGTTTTATGTGTAGATCCTTGATCCACTTGGACTTGAGCTTTGTACAAGGGGATAAGAATGGGTCGATTTGCACTTTTCTGCATGCAGATCTCCAGTTAATCCAGCAACATTTGTTAAAAATGCTATCTTTTTCCACAGGAACTTTTTAGCTCCTTTGACAAATATCAAGTGACTGTTCATGTGTGGGTTCATTTCTGGGTCTTCAATTCTATTCCATTGATCTTCCTGCCTGTCTGCATAGCAATACCAAACAGTTTTTTGTTGTTGTTGTTGTTGTTTTTTTTTTTTTTAATCACTACTGCTCTGTAGTAGAGCTTGAGGTCGGGGATAGTGATTCCCCTTGAAGATCTTTTGTTGTAGAGAATAGCTTTTGCTCTTCTGGGTTTTTTTGTTATTCCAGATGAATTTGAGAATTGCTTTTTCTATATCTATGAAGAACTGATTTAGGATTTTGATGAGGATTGCATTGAATCTGGAGATTGCTTTTGGCAAGATGGCCATTTTTACTTTATTGATTCTACCAATCCATGAACATGAGAGATCTTTCCACCTTCTGAGACTTTCTTCAATTTCTTTTTTCAGAGACCTAAAGTTATTGTTATATAAATCTTTCACTTGCTTCGTTAAGGTCAGACCTAGGTATGACATATTATTTGGGACTTCTATCTTTCCAATTTGTATACTTTTGAACTCCTTTTGCTGCCTGATTGCTCTGGTGAGGACTTCAAGTACTATATTGAATAGATAGGGAGAGAGCGGGCAGCCCTGTCTGGTCCCTGTTTTTAGTGGGATTGCTTCAAGTTTCTCTCCATTTAACTTGATGTTGGCTACCGGTTTGCAGTATATTGCTTTCACTATGTTTAGGTATGGGCCTTGGATTCCCAATCTCTACAGTACTTTTATCATGAAGGGATGCTGGATTTTGTTAAAAGTCTTTTCAGCATCTAATGAAATGACCACGTGGTTTTTTTTTTCTTTTAGTTTGTTTATATAGTGGATTACATTGACAGATTTTCATATATTGAACCATCCCTGTGTTCCTGGGATGAAGTCTACCTGATTGTGGTGAATTATAGTTTTTGATGCATTCTTAGATTTGGTTGGCCAGGATTTTGTTCAATATTTTTGCATCAATATTCATGAGGGAGATTGGGCTGAAGTTCTCCTTTCTTGTTTGGTCTTTGTTTTATTTATGTATAAGCATTATTGTGGCTTCATAGATTGTGTTGGGTAATGCTCCTTGAATTTCTATTTTGTGGAAAAGTTTGAAGAGTATCAATATTAACTCTTCTTTGAAGATCTGATGAAATTTTCCTGCTAAACCCATATGGTCCTAGGCTTTTTTTTTTTTTTTTTTGATGGGAGAATATTAATGACTGCTTCTATTTCCTCAGGAATTATGGGACTATTTAGATGATTTATCTGATCCTGTTTTAACGTTGGCACCTGGTATATATCTAGAAAGTTGTCCATTTCATCCAAGTTTTCAAACCTTGTCAAGTATAAGCTCTTGCAGTAGGATCTGATAATTTTTTGAATTTCCACAGTTTCTGTTGTTCTGTCTCCCATTTCATTTGTGATTTTATTAATTTGGATACTCTCTCTGTGCCCTCTGGTTAGTCTGGCTAAGGGTTTATCTATCTTGTTGATTTTTTTCAAAGAACCAGCTCCTTGTTTTGTTGATTCTTTGTATAGTTCTTTTTGTTTTTGTTTGGTTGATTTTAGCCCTAAGGTTGATTATTTCCTGCCTTCTACTCCCCTTGTGGGTATTTGTTTCCTTTTGTTCTAGAGCTTTCAAATGCGCTGTCAAGCTGTTAGTGTAAGCTCTCTCCATTCTCTTTCTTCAGAGCTATGAGTTTTCCTCTTAGCGCTGCTTTTATTGTCTCCCATGACTTCTGGTAAGATGTATCTTCATTTTCATCAAATTCTAAAAAGTCTTTAATTTCTTCCTTTATTTCTTCCTTGAGCAAGCTATCATTGAGGAAAGCATTGTTTAAGGTCCATGTGTATGTGTTTTCCACTGCTTTTGTTTGAGCTTAAGACCGTGGTCATCTGATAAAATACATGGAATAATTTCAATATTTCTGTATCTGTTAAGGCCCGTTTTGTGACCAATTATATGGTCAATTTTTGAGAAGGTACCATGAGATGCTGAGAAGAAGGTATATATATTCCGTTCCTTTAGGGTGGAATGTTCTATAAATATCTGTTAGATCCATTTGGTCCATAACTTCAGTTAGTTTCACTGGATCTCTGTTAGCTTCTGATTCCATGATTTGTCCATTTTTGAGAGTGGGATGTTGAAGTCTCCCACTTTATGTGGGGTGCAATGTGTGCTTTGAGCTTTATTAAAGTTTCTTTAATGAATGTGGGTGCCCTTGAGTTTGGAGCATAGATGTTCAGAATCGCGAGTTCATCTTGGTAGACTTTTCCTTTGACCAGTATGAAGTGTCCCTCCTTATCTTTTTTGACAACATTTGTTTGAAAGTCAGTATTATCTGATATAAGAATGGCCACTTCAGCTTGTATCTTGGGACCATTTGCTTGGAAAATTGTTTTCCAAACTTTGACTCTTAGTGACTATCTTTGTCACTGAGGTAGGTTTCTTGTATGCAGCAAAACATTGGGTCCTGTTTACATATCCAGTCTGTGAGTCTATGTCTTTTTACAGGGGAATTGAGACCATTGATATTAAGAGATATTAAGGAAAAGTGATTGTTACATACTGTTATCTTCTTAGTTAAAGTTGAAATACTGGTTGTATATCTATCTTCTATTGGGTTTTTTGAAAGATAACCTTGTTGATTTTTCTTTTTTTATGATTTCCTATATTCTTTATTTACATTCCAAATAATTTTCCCTTTCCCAGAATTCATTTATTTGTGTTAACCCTTGAAAAAAATTTTTAAAGAACATTCCTTAATGATGCTACTTCTTTATTTATTTTCTATTTTTCTTTGTTTACATTCCACATGATTTCCCCTTTCCTCATTCCCACCTCCCCCTAAGTCTCATAAGTCCTCTTCCCTCCACCAGTTCCCCAATCAACCCCCTCCCACTCCCCTGTCATAACAATCCCCTACAAAGCTGCTTCAAGCCTTTCGAGGACACAGGCCCTCAATTTTCATCTTCTTGGGAATGACTTGATATGTGGGTTGTGTTTTGGGTATACTGAGCTTCAGGGCTAATATCAGCTTACCAGTGAGTGCATACCATGAGTGTTCTTTTGAGACTGGGTTACCTCACTTAGGATGATGTTCTCCAACTCCATCCCTTTGTCTAAGAATTTCATGAATTCATTGTTTCTAATGGCTGAATAGTACTCCATTGTGTACCACATTTTCTGTATCCTTTCCACCTTTGAGGGACATCTGGGTTCTTTCCAGCTTCTAGCTATTACAAATAGGGCTTCTATGAATATAGTGGAGCATGTATCCTTATTATATGGTGGGGAATCATTTGGGTATATGCCCAGGAGTGGTATAGCAGGGTCCTCTGGAAGTGACATGCCCAGTTTTCTGAGAAATCAACAGACTGATTTCAAGAGTGGTTGTACCAGTATGAAATCCTACAAGCAGTGGAGGAGTGTTTCTCTTTCTCCACATCCTCGCCAACACCTGCTGTCTCCTGAGTTTTTAATCTTAGTCATTCTGACTCGTGTGAGGTGAAATCTCAGGGTTGTTTTGATTCGCATTTCCCTAATAACTAATGATGTAGAATATTTCTTAAGGTGCTTCTCAGCCATTCGAGAGTGAAAATACCTTGTTTAGCTCTGTACCCCCATTTTTAATAGGGTTATTTGGTTTTCTGGGGTCTAACTTCTTGAGTTCTTTGTATATATTGGATATTAGCCCTCTGTCTGATGTAGGGTTGGTGAAGATCTTTTCCCAATTTGTTGGTTGCTGTTTTGTCATTTTTTTCAGTGTCCTTTGCATTACAGAAACTTTGTAATTTTATGAGGTCTCATTTGTCAATTTTTGATCTTAGAGCATAAGCTATTGGTATTCTGTGCCCATGTCTTCAAGGGTCTCCCCTGGATTCTTTTCTATTAGTTTCAGTGTGTCTGGTTTTATGTGGAGATCCTTGATCCAATTGGAGTTGAGCTTAGTACAAAGAGATAAGAATGGATCAATTTGCATTCTTCTGCATGTTGACCTCCAGTTGAACCAGCACCATTTTTTGATAAGGCTGTCTTTTTTCCTTTGGATGGTTTTAGCTCCTTTGTCAAAGATCAAGAGACCATAGGTGTGTGGGTTCATTTCTGGGTCTTCAATCCTATTCCATTCATCCACCTGCCTGTCACTGTACCAATACCATGCAGTTATTAACAAAATTGCTCTGTAGTATTGCTTGAGATCCAGGATACTGATAACCCCAGAAGTTCTTTTACTGTCTAGAATAGTTTTAGCTATCCTGGGTTTTTTGTTATTCCAGATGAATTTGAGAATTGCTCTTTCTAACTCTGTGAAGAACTGAGTAGGGATTTTGATGGGGATTGCACTGAATTTGTATATTCCTTTTGACAAGATAGCCATCTTTTTTCCTTTTATTTTATTTTGTATATTCTTTGTTTACATTCCAAAGGCTTTCCCCTTTCCCAGTTCCCCCCTCACCATATGTCCCATAAGTCCTCTTCCCCCCACCCCCTGCCATTCCCCATTCACCCCCCAACCCTTTCTCTGTTCTGGTACTCTCCTGCAAAACTGGAACCAGCCTTCTTGGGACCAGTGTCCTCTCCTTCCTTCTTCTTGGGAACCTTTTGATTTGCTAATTTTGCCTTGAGTATTCAGAGCTTCTGGGCTCATTAATAGCCACTTATGAGTGATTGCAATTCATGTGTATTCTTTTGTGATTGGGTGAACTCACTTGGAATGATATTTTCCAGGTCCAACCATTTCTTTACAAATTGCATGAATTCATTATTTTAAATTGCTGAATAGTATTCCATTGTATAACTATACCACATTTTCTGTATTCATTCCTCCTTTGAGGGACATCTGGGCTCCTTCTAGCTTCTGGCTATTATAAATAAAGCTGCTATGAACATAGTGGAGCATGTGTCTTTATTGCATGCAGGGGAATCCTCTGGGTATATGCCCAGAGGACAGGGTCTTCCGGAAGTGTCATGCTCAATTTTCTGAGGAACCGCCAGACTGATTTCCAGAGTGGTTGTACCATCTTGCAATCACACCAACAGTGAAGAAGTGTTCCTCTTTCTACACATCCTTGGATACAAATTGGAAAGGAAGAAGTCAAACTATCATTTGTAGATGATATGATAGTATACTTAAGCGACCCAAAAAACTCCACCAGACAACTCCTACAGCTGATAGACAACTTCAGCAAAGTGGCTGGTTATAAAATCAACTCAAGCAAATCAGTAGCCTTCCTATACTCAAAGGACAAGCAGGCTGAGAAAGAAGTTAGGGAAATAACGCCCTTCACAATAGCCACAAACAATATAAAGTATCTTGGTGTGACTCTAACCAAACAAGTGAAAGTCCTGTACGACAAGAACTTCAAGTCATTGAAGAAAGAAATCGAAGAAGACCTCAGAAGATGGAAAAATATTTCTTGCTCTTAGATTGTCAGGATCAATATATTAAAAATGCTCATCTTGCCAAAAGCAATCTACAGATTCAATGCAATCCCCATCAAAATCCCAAATTAATTCTTCATAGATCTAGAAAGAGCAATTCTTAAATTCATCTGGAGTAACAAAAACACAGAATAGCTAAAACTATTCTCAACAATAAAAGGACTTCTGGGGGAATCAATATTCCTGACCTCAAGCAGTACTACAGAGCAACTGTGTTAAAAACTGCATAGTAGCCGTGCGGTGGTGGCACACGCCTTTAATCCCAGCACTTGGGAGGCAGAGGCAGGCGGATTTCTGAGTTGAGGCCAGCCTGGTCTACAGAGTGAGTTCCAGGATAGCCAGGGATACACGGAAAAACCTTGTCTCGAAAAACCAAAAAAACAAAACAAAACAACAACAACAACAAAAAACAAACAAACAAACAAAACTGCATAGTATTGGTACAGCGACAGGCAAGTAGATCAATGGAAAAGAATTAAAGACCCAGAAATGAACCCACAGAGTTATGGTCACTTGATTTTTGATATGGAGCTACAATCATCCAGTGGAAAAAAAGATAGCACAAATGGTGCTGGTTCAACTGGAGGTCAACATGCAGAAGAATGCAAATTGACCCACTCTTATCACCTTGTACTAAGATCAACTCCAAGTGGATCAAGGACCTCCATATAAAGCCAGACACACTGAAACTAATAGAAAAGAACCTGGGGAAGACCCATGGGCACAGGGGGAAAGTTCCCGAACAGAAGACCAATAGCTTATGCTCTAAGATCAAGAATTGACAAATCATAAAATTACAAAGTTTCTGTCAGGCAAAGGACACTGTCAGACGGACAAAACGGCAACCAACAAATTGAGAAAAGATCTTCACCAACCCTACATCTGACAGAGGGCTAATATACAATATATACAACGGACTCAAGAAGTTAGACCCCAAAGAACCAAATAACCCCATTAAAAAATGGGGTACAGAGGTAAACAAAGAATTTTCACCAGAAGAAATTCAGATGGCTGAGAAGCACCTTAAGAGATGTTCAACATGATTAGTCATCAGGGAAATGTAAATCAAAACAACCCCAAGATGGCCATCTTAACTATGTTAATCCTGCTAATCCACAAGCATGGAAGTTTTTTCCATTTTCTGAGGTCTTCTTCAATTTCCTCCTTCAGAGACCTGAAGTTCTTGTCATGCAGATTTATATTGTTTGTGGCTATGTGAAGGGTGTCATTTCCCTAATTTCTTTCTCAGCCTACTTATCCTTTGGGTATAGGATGACTACTTATTTGCCTGAATTGATTTTATAACCAGCCACTTTGCTAAAGTTGTTTATCAGCTGTAGGAGTTCTCTGGTGGAGTTTTTTGGGCCACTTAATTATACTATCATATCATCTGCAAATAGTGAGAGTTTGACTTCTTCCTTTCAAATTTGTATCCCTTTGTTGAATTACTCTAGCTAGTATCTCAAGTTCTATATTTAAAAAAATGGAGAGAGGGGGAAGCCTTATCTAGTCCCTGATTTTAGTGGGATTGTTTCAAGTTTCTCTACATTTAGTTTGATGTTGGCTACTGGTTTGCTGTATATTGCTTTTACTGTGTTTAGGTATGGGCCTTGAATTCCTGTTCTTTCCAGGACTTTTAGCATGAAAGGATGCTGAATTTTGTCAAATGCTTTTTCAGCATCTAATGAAATGACCATGTGTTTTTTTTTTTCCTTTGAGTTTGTTTATGCAGTGGATTGCATTAATGGCTTTCTGTATATTGAACCATCCCTGCATCCCTGAGATGAAGCCTACTTGATTCTGATGAATGATCACTTTGATGTGTTCTTGGATTTGATTGACAAGAATTTTATTATGTTTGCTCAATATTATTCAGTAAGTTCATAAAGGAAATTGTCCTTATGTTCTCGTTTTTGTTGGATCATTGTGTGGTTTTGGTATCGACATAATTGTGGCTTCATAGAATGAGTTGGGTAGTGTTCTATCTGTTTCTATTTTGTGGAGTAGTTTGAAGAGTATTGGTGTTAGGTCTTCTTTGAAGGTCTGGTAGAATTCTGCACTAAAACCATCTGGTCCTGTGCTTTTTTGGTTGGAAGACTTTCTATGACCCTTTCTATTTCTTTAGGGGTTATGATGATCTATTTGATCCTGATTTAATTTTAGTATTTGGTATCTGTCTAGGAAATTGTCCATTTCCTCCAGATTCTCCATTTGTGTTCAGTATATGTTTTTGTAATAGGATCTGATGATTTTTTTTATTTCCTCAGTTTCTGTTGTTATATCTCCCTTTTCATTTCTAATTTTGTTAATTTTGATACTGTCACTGTGCCCTTTGGTTAGTCTGGCTAAGGGTTTATCTATCTTGTTGATTCTCGCAAAGAAGCAGCCCCTGTTTTTTTTTGTTTTTTTTTTTGTTTTTGTTTTTTGTTTTGTTTTTGTTTTTGTTTTTTTTTTTTTGATTCTTTGTATGGTTCTCTTTGTTTCTACTTGATTGATTTCAGCCCTGAGTTTGATGATTTCCTGTTTTCTACTTCTCCTGGGTGAATTAGCTTCTTTTTGTTCCAGGGATTTCAGGTGTGCCATTAAGCTGCTAGTGTATGCTCTCTCCAGTTTCTTTTTGGAGGCACTCAGGGCTGTGAGTTTTCCTCTTAGCATTGCTTTCATTGTGTCCCATAGATTTGGGTATGTTGTGCCTTAATTTTCATTAAATTCTAAAAAGTGTTTGATTTTTTTTCTTTATTTCCTTTTTTGCCAAGGTATCAGTATTATTATTAGTATTATCATTAGTATTAGTGTTATTCAGCCTCCATGTATATGTGGGCTCTCTGTTGTTTTTGTTGTTATTGAGGACCACTCTTACTGCATAGTGATCTGATAGGAGGCACGGGATTAGTTCAATGTTCTTTTATTTGTTGAAGTCTGTCTTGTGATTAATTATATGATCGATTTTTGAGAAGGTACCATGAGATGCTCAGAAAAAGGTATATTCTTTTGCTTTAGGATGAAATATTCTATATACATCTGCTAAATCCAATTGGTCCAAAGCTTCAATTTGTTTCATTGTGTCCCTGTTTAGTTTTTGTTTTCCTGATCAGACCATTGATTAGAGGGGAATGTTGAAGTCACCCACAATTATTGTGTTAGGTGCAATATGTGCTTTGAGCTTTAGTAAAGTTTCTTTTATGAATGAGGGTGCCCTTACATTTGGAGCTTACATAGATGTTGCCCTTACATAGATGTTCAGAATTGAGAGTTCTTCTTGGTAGATTTTTCCTTTGACCAGCAAGAAGTGTCCTTTCTTGTCTCTTTTGATGACTTTAGGTTGAAATCAATTTTATCTGATATTAGAATGGCTTGTTTCCTGAGACCATTTGCTTATGAAATTGTCTTCCAACCTTTTACTCTGAGGTAGTGTTTGTCTTTGACACTGAGGTGTGTTTCATGTATACAGCAAATTGTAGGATCCTGTGTACCTATCCAGTCTGTTAGTCTTTGTCTTTTTATTGGGGAATTGAGTCCATTGATGTTAAGAGATATTAAGGAATAGTGATTATTTATTCCTGTCATTTTTGATGTTATTTTTGTTTTTGAGTGGTTTTCTTCTTTTGAGTTTGATGGAAGAAAGTTACTATCTTGCTTTTTCCAGGGTATAGTTTCCCTTTTTATATTGGTGTTTTCCACCTATTATCCTTTTTAGGGCTGGGTTTGTGGAAAGATATTGTGTAAATTTGGTTTTGTCATAGTATATCTTGGTTTCTCCATCTATGGTGATTGAGAGTTTTGCTGGGTATCGTAATCTTGGCTGACTTTTGTGTTCTCTTAGAGTCTGCATGAGATCTTCCCCGGATCTTCTAGCTTTCATAGTCTCTGCTGAGAAGTCTGGTGTAATTCTGATAGGTCTTCCTTTATATGTTACTTTCTTTATATATATATCTCACTGCCTTTAATATTCTTTCTTTGTTGTACATTTGGGGTTTTGATTATTATGTAATGGGATGTATTTCCTTTCTGGTCCAGTCTGTTTGGAGTTCTGTAGGCTTCTTGAATATTCATGGGCATCTCTCTCTTTAGGTTAGGGAAGTTTTCTTCCATAATTTGCTGGTCTTTCAAGTTGTAAATCTTTCCTCTCATCTATACCTATAATCCTTAGGTTTGGTCTTCTCATTGTGTCCTGGATATCCTGGGTTTTGGGTTACAAGCTTTTTCCATTTTGCATTTTCTTTGACTGTTGAGTCAGTTGTTTCTATGGTATCTTCAGCATCTGAAATTCTTTCTTCTATCTTTTGTATTCTGTTGTTGATCTTTGTATCTATGGCCCCTGATTTCTTTCCAAGGTTTTCTATCTCCAAAGTTGTTTCCCTTTGCAATTTCTTAGTTGTTTCTACTTCTGTTTTTAGTTCCTGAATGGTTTTCCTCAGTTCCTTCATTATTTTTTTCCTGTAATTCTTTAAGAGATTTTTTGTGTTTCCTCTTTCATGACTTCTGCCTGTTGACCCAAATTCTCCTGCATTTCTTTAAGTGATTTTTGCTTTTCCTCTTTTTTGCCTTCTATCTGTTAACCCAGATCTGTTTAAATCCAGATCTTCTTTTTCTGGTGTGTTGGGGTATCCAGGACTTGCTGTTGTTGGAGAATTGGGTTCAGATGCTGCCATGTTGCCTCAATTTCTGTTAATAATATTCCCATGTTTGCCTTTTGCCACCTGGTTATCTCTGGTGTTAGTTGGTCCTGTTGTTGCTGGCTGGTGCTTGAACCTCTTGTGAACCTGTAAGGCTATTTCTGCACCACTGGATGATTGAGTTTCCCCTACCTCAGATTGCTGATGTATTACCCTCCTCTTGGGTGCCTTTGGAGCCCTGGTGTGTCTTGCCCCAAGCATTGTTATACTCGGATTGTCTCTGTGAACCTGGTGCTACCTGTCTGCTCCATCATGGCGTGAAGTTGGTGGATGCTGTGGTTACATTTTACATGTGCTGATCACTCTGCAGGGCAAACATCCCCTGATGTGGCTGGCACACAGATGGCCTGCAGAGCTGCCCAGGTCCTGGGTGCAGGCAGAAGCCTGACAGGCCAAGACCCAACTGTTGTTAAACTTGGGTTATGTCTGTGTACATGGCTTTGCCTGTCAGATCTGTCAGGCATCTGAGAGCCAAACATTGATTTTTTTACAATGTGGTTTGTTGCCTCGTGTTGGTATTTTCCACCCATTATCCTTTGCAGAGCTGGATTTGTGGAAAGATATTGTGTAAATTTGCTTTTGTCATGGAATGTCTTGTTTTCTCCGTCTATGGTAATGGAAAGTTTTGCTGGGTATAGTAGTCTGGGCTGACATTTATGTTCTCTTAGGGTCTGTATGACATCTGCACAGGCTCTTCTGGCTTTCATAGTCTCTGGTGAGGAGTCTGGTGTAATTCTGATAGGTCTGCCTTTATATGTTACTTGATATTTTTCTCTCACTGCTTTAATATTCTTTCTTTGTTTAGTGCATTTGGTGTTTTGATTATTATGTGACAGGAGATATTTCTGCTCTGGTCCAATCTGTTTGAAGTCTGTAGGCTTCTTGTATGTTCATGGGCATCTTTTTCTTTACGTTAGGGATGTTTTCATCTATAATTTTGTTGAAGATATTTACTGGGCCTTTAATATGTAAATCCTTGCTTTCTTCAATGCCTATAATCCTTAGGTTTGGTCTTCTCATTGTGTCCTAGACTTCCTGGATGTTTTAGGTTACAAGCTTTTTGCATTTTGCATTTTCTTTGACTGTTGAGTCAATGTTTTCTATGAAATCTTCAGCATTTGGGATTCTTTCTTCTATCTCTTGTATCCCATTGTTGAATCTTGCATCTGTGACTCCTGAATTCTTTACAAGGTTTTCTATCTTCAGAGATGTCTCACTTTGCAATTTCTCTGTTGATTCTATTTCCAGTCTCAGATCCTGGATAGTTTTCTTCATTTCCTTCACTTGTTTGTTTGTTTTTTCCTGAAATTCTTTCAGGGATTTTTGTGATTTTTCTTTAAGGGCTTCAGTATGTTGACCCATGTTCTCCCATAATTCCCTATGGGATTTTTGTATTGCCTCTTTAAGGGCTTCTACCTGTTGACCCATGTTTTCCTGTATTTCTTTAAGTGATTTTTGTGTTTCCTCTTTAAGGGCTTCTACCTTTTGATCCATATTCTCTTGTCTTTCTTTAAGGGATTTTTGTGTTTCTACCTGTTGATCCATGTTCTCCTGTATTCCTTTAAGGCAATTATTTATGTCCTTCTTGAAGCCCTCCATCAACAATATGAGATATGATTTTAAATCTACCCTTTGCTTTTCTGGTGTGATGGAGTATGCAGAATTTGCTGTTGTGGGAGAACTGGGTTCTGATAGTGCCATGTTGCCTTGGTTATTGTTGGTAATGATCTTCCATTTGCCTTTGGCCTTCTCTTTATCTCCAGTGTTAGCTGGTCTTGCTGTCTCTATCTTCTCTGTCCTGCTGGCCTGTATTTCTGTACTCCTGGGATTCTTTTTTCTCACCAATGCCCTGCAAACAGCTGGTTCTCCAGGAAGTGTCAGGTGATGGAAGTCTTTCCTGTGGCAGACTTGGCAAGGGTTAAATGCCCTGCAGACTGCTATTTCTCAAATGTTCTGCTGCTGTCAGATTTTAAATGCTCTGCTGATGCTGGTTCTGGAATGCCCCACTTCTACCAATTCGAATGTACCTACTGGTGCCAGTTTTCAAATGACCTGCTCCTGCTAGTTCTTGAATGCCTTGCTCTTGCCCATTCTCTATAGAGTATCAGGAAGTAGGCCCTTCCCCATGTCAGAAGGGGCACGGGTCAAATAACCTGCTCCTGCCAGTTCTTCAGAGAGTATCAGGAAGCAGGATCTTCCCTGTGTCAGATGTGGCACAGGTCTACTACATAAGATGGATGGGGCAGTGGCAATTAACCTGCTCCTGGCAGTTCTCTAGAGAGTATCAGGAAGTGGGATCTTCCCTGTGTCAGATGTGGCACAGATCTCTGAGTGCAGGACTCCCTGCAAGTCAAATGCTCCCTTGCAGGATACGTGTCCAGACAGCTGTAGAGCTGCCCAGCTCCTACATGCAGAAGGAATTCAGGCAGTCTGTGTCCCCTGTGATCTTTCATTTTGTTTTTCCCTTCATACCTGGCTGAGCTGGCTGCTTGGTCACAGGAGGCAAGGTGGTGCAAAATAGTTTATTTTTGAGATTGGGCATTCATTGCTTTGTAGATGCCTTTGTCTCATGTCTTTGAACAGTCTTTTCTTGGTGTATGGTTGTATTCTCTTGTTACAAAGAGTCTAGTCACATTGGGATACAGAACAGCTGCCCATCTTGAATTTTACTGTAGTTGTCTTGTAAAGAACTTATCTGTAGATAAAGTTACATATGAAAGTATTAAGTATCAATACCAGAGAGAATGCTGGGCAGAGAGTAAGGCTCAGAGTTCTGCCCCCAACAGAGATGGTGTTAGTTAAAAAACAATATCCATTGTGATGTTAAGCAGAAGCAGAGCTAGACAGTGGATTTATTCAAAAGACATGTCTAAAACTTCTACTCAGGTGGTGAAAATGATGGAGAGAGAGAGAGAGAGAGAGACAGAGACAGAGACAGAGACAGAGAGACAGAGACAGAGAGAGACAGAGAGACAGAGAGAGACAGAGAAAGACATATGCAGAGACAGAGAGAAGCACTGACATCTCAGAATGATCCTAGTATACTAGTGGGGTGGTATAAGCAGAAGAAATTGCGATCTTTTGAGATCACTTGAAGTATTTCGGGAGCTGGAAGCAGTGGATGGGATGTTTATAGTATGCAAATAAGGAGGAGAAACTTCTGAGTCACAGGTCTATAACTAAGAAATTTCTAAAGATTTTTATTGCTGTTTCCAGTTGCTAGGTAGATAGTAGAAGAAATTCTTGAAAGAGTTAACTTGTAAGGTAACAGACACTTCCAGCATCTAAGGCTCCATTTTAAAAATGACTTCTAAAGAGAAATAACATTTTCTTTCTTTCTTTCTTTCTTTTTCACACATCATCCATTACATTTGAAATTGCACTCCAGGACACTCATTACTGTGACTAATTTCGACCTCACTCCAGCAAAAGGAAGGTGGCGGATTCACACGTTTTCTATCACCTGACTAGCCTCAATCACTTTACAGCTACCATCAAAATCTGTCAGGTCCATGATCACTGGATATCTAAAATATCTTCATTAAAATTATCCTTATCAAATGTTCTGTCATAAATCACAGTTCAAATTCCTGTGGAGTTAACCTCCAATTAGTTTTGGAAAAGAAAATATATATAATTACTTTTCAACTACTAAAACAATTTCAAATTTGGTAAATTTCTGCTCATAATTATATAAAACAATGGCAAGTGTCTTTTTTAGATAATTATACCTAATCAATTATAATATAATCTATTTTAAATCCACAAAGAGATAGTTCCAAATACCAAATATATGTTCATCACTTTCTTATAGCACATGTGTTAGAAACTAAAATACAAGGTACAAAATCCTCTGCAAATTGAAACTTTATTAACAAGGTGATAAATTAATGATGTTTTAGAAGATGTAATTTTTGTTTCAAAAGAGAGGGTAGACAGGTTAAACTAGATTTGGATGTATATTTTCTCTCAAAGTACGATATCTTAAATTACCCTTCATTTTACTCAATTAGGCCTATTTTTTATTCGCTGAAACATTCCACACCATTGTCAGTTGTCAGTGCTGCTGAAAGTTTATTCAGAGAGAAGTGAGATGCAGGGCTGTGCCCTGCATTCCCTTGCAGCTGTACATCTCTGTAGGGTAGTGAAGGCGGCCTTATAATCCCACGAGAAACATTTCAGCATAGAGTCAGCATTTTGGAGCCATCATTTTCTTCCCTTCTACTAAGTGATAAGCCATTTTCCAAAAAAGTTACTTCCATGAATGATGTTGAAGGGGTCATTATATGAATTGGCTGCTGTTGGTGAAGAGATTCACACTAATCATATGTGGTTCTTATTTATTTTCTAGTAAATACATGGGGAATGTGCTCAATTCATGTATCTTTTTTAAGGATGGAACCACTAAAATATCAGGATATAGTATAATATAATATGATGTAATATAATATAATAATATAATCATGAGACTTAGAAGGAAATCACAGGGCTCATCCTGAGCATCATTCCCGGGTGTATACTTTTTCTTAGATGAGGTGGTAGAACACTGACTTTCCCCAATGGAGAGAAATGAGGCTAGTGCTAGATTCCCTTTGTAACCACAGTATATGTTTCCTGAGCACATGTTCAGTAATGCAAGAAAGGAATCATGGGATCATGAAGAAGATCATCCTATACATAAGTTATGCTATGAACCTGAAAGAAGGAATTGGAAGAAAGAAAAAGAATTACATGGATGAAAAATATGTAATAACCATATCGACAAATGATAAATAGATCTTCAAGTATTCATCTATTGGAAATATCACTGTTTCTTATATAGGACTTTATTACTCACTCCTAAACAAGTCATATTAATAATTTCAAGAAAAGTCAAAAGACTAGAACCCCTCTTCACTTCAGGTATTTCTTGACACTGCATAGAAAATATCCCAACTCTTTCCAAGTTTATTGCAATGGAGTTTAAGAATGTTGGCTGCACTATAGAGAAACAATCACAAAGAAAGACAGGAAAAGATGACCTTTAATCACTGCAATGTTCAGGAGAGACAATAGAAATCAGTTTGGATAAATTTTTTTGATGGTGCTTAGAGGTTATGCTGTCACCTAAACTGTGAATGTGGGGTTATGGTTTTTTTGTACATGAAATAACATCCACATCCTCATGATGCATGGTGGTGCTTGAGAGAATCTAATTCCTAGTTTTCTAATGCAATGATCAAATGGACATTCACATTAACACACAATAATAAAGGCCAAATCACAAAACCATTCTTTTATTATTCTAAAGAACATAACAATAACACACATTCACAAACAAGAACCAAAACAATAAAGGCATTAACAGGACTATAGACTGACTGTGAGTTAGACAATTATAGATAACCAATTCTAACATTAGGCTTAAATACTGGTTTAATGAAGTTTTATGTTGTATGACTATATTTCATTCACTATCATATCCTTTGTATTAAACTTAACATTCACGGGTATTTTAGAAATGACAATTTACTGTGTGTGAGTGTGTGTGTGTGTGTGTGTGTGTGTGTGTGTGACAGAGACAGAGAGACAGAGAGACAGAGACAGAGACAGACAAAGAGAGACAGAGAAACAGAATGAGTCAGAGAGAGAGGAGAGAGAGAGAGAGACAGAGACAGAGAGACAAAGAACAAGAATACATTCACCTGGTGAAGTGTGGAGTGTGTGTTCTGATTTGAGCATTTATAGTACTTCTGTATTTCGTCAGGAAAAATTGAACCAATCATGGATACTGAGCCCGCAGATTTCTTTTTTTTAAACAATGTGAAAACTTTATTTCTGACTGAGTCATACAATCAGAATTTTTATCTTATAGATAACAAAGGGTTACTTGTAGTTTTAGTCCTGAACTATAAATCTTAAGAGGTGAAGTGTCAAGTTGGTGAGAAAGATGTTGTCTCAAGTGGAAAATTCTGACATTAGGTTAATGTTCAGTGATATTTAGGTCCTTATTTTTGTTAGTTCATGGAGGCTAAGAAATCAAGAGTTAAGTGAAGAGAATACATTGGGTTGTTCTTTAAAGCAAAACATATTTCACAATAGCTGCATAGTCTAGTAACCGACTAGAGACCCTGGTGTTATGATTCTCAATTAGTCAGTATTTAATGCTTATCAGAGCATGTGCATAGAATTGCAAGTAAATGAACTTCCAAAAGAAAACACATCATTTGGAAATCAAGGCATCCTGTTTTTCTATGGGACTTCATTAATTTCATCTTCGAAAAGGCAAATTGTTTACTTTCCTTTCTGTTACAAGTAATGTTGGAATGATACCTTTTCTTCCTCAAAATAATATTTAGTTAATGTCTAAAAATTTGTGTTATTTTAAATTACAGATTTACAGGTAAAATATTCCCATGTCATGAGAGTCTCATCAGGTGAATTCACATGGCTTCTTCATAAGTTTAACACTGCTCAACAAAAATCTTTTCATTTTAGGCTGTTCAATTTGTCAAATATTTATTAGCAGCAAATTACAGAGAACAGAGCAGAAAGGCATTCAATAACTTAGCAAAGGCATTCTTGGACCTGTCTGGTGTACTGGTTTTTTTAATGCTATTTCTTCTTTTGAAAAGTGAAAAGGCTTACTGCTAAGTGCAGACAGCTGTAGGCTGTTGGCTCTTGATTCTAATTTAATATTTTGATGCTTAGTAATGAAGAAGTCCTATTGGCAGCTATTCAGTGGCGTATTTAAAAGATGCAAAGAAATGTTTCAGTCTTTTCTTCCTTAAAATAAGATTGAAGATGTTCTTTCTTTCTTGGGATTCTGTATTTCTCAAATGTCTTGGGTTCACAATGGGATAATGGCATTGGTTCATTCTAGAGACAATGCATCCTGCTTTCTTTGCCATAATTAATATGGATTTCCTTTCCTAACCATATCGCCATTTTCTGTTCATTTATCATAGCAAAACTAGAACTCATACATAGAAGCTAAACCTTTACAAGTTCTTAGAGTGTGAACGTCTAACAGCAAGCAGCAGAGCTTTTCCTATGGAAGTTGGGATATGATTAAAATGTGAGGAAGCAGTATTGGTATTTTCTTAGCTTTCAGGGAAAGAAATTCTGCAGCTCTCACAAGTGATGTCAGAAAGATATTTCTGTGACCTGGGAGCCCAGCAGGGTTTCCTGGCAGCATGTCAAGGGCAGGGATGTTTGGCTCTTACCTGTGGTATGCTTTCAATTCTCCAGTGCCTTTACAATTTTTTTTGCTTCAGCTAACATGATTCTGAAATACATACAGAAAAGCACACTCATATCCAATTTTTCAATGGAAATCTCAGCCCTAATTAACGATAAATCAGCAAAGCTGGGTAGCCTGAGGTAGGTTAAAATGAGAGCTCAGTACATGAAAGGCTACCTATGCCCCCAAATCTAAGCCTTCTCCTAGTTGCAAACCTCCGAATCACTACATGCAACTTCCTTGACTTCAAATATCCTCCTAAGGAAAGTGAGAGCAGGTTAACCAAGCTGAGTAGGAGTCTGTATCAGCAGTGCATAAGTCATTTTTTTCTTCACATAGCAAGTCATAGATCTCAATGGGAGTAGACTTCTGGCCCTGTCATCTGACAGTGAGGAATGGAATGAAGTTAGAATTTATGCCCTCCTGATTAGCTGAATTACACTCCTGGGGCCCTAGCCCTAGGAAGAGTGGAGTTCTGTTAGCACTTTCTTTGTTCCACTCTTAAGAGCATTGCTCTACCACACTACTATTATGCCTATATTACCCTCCCTTGTGAGAGTGCAAGTTCTGTAAGGACAGCACAGGGTCCCTTATGCCCCCTTTGGTCAAATTGACAGTATTTCCAATTACCTTGAAAACAGTAAATGCTTACAAGCCTACACATACTTAGGGAAAGAAAAACATGTGGGGTGGTATTAAACAAGAGCCAGAGAAGAAGAGCTCTCAAGCACATAACTACAATGGTCTGTTTCAGACATCTGTAGAAATTTAAATTGCAGTTCTGCCCTTCAAATATAAGTACATTTACTCTCCAAGTCATGAGTATTAGTCCATTTTACTCCTTTTAAGTCAGGTAAGGCAGCATGACAAATTACTGAGAAATGAATAATATATGTATAAACACAAATATATGCATATATTTAATATACACACAAGTAATATACATGTATGCACTCCTACCTACACACATATAGATGAATAATATATACATGTTTTAATTACCAAACATTCCCCCTGAAATCCAAGGATATACTCACTTTTCTTCAAATCAGTAAATTTTCAAGGCTACATTGTGCCATACAGATTCTTATGCAGATACTGTATAATACTGAAGAAGTCAAATTTCACAAACTTCCAGAAGCATGTGCTATCATAATCCAAAATTTTGACTGAGCCACACAATATGGTGGTTGAATGTGGTTGAAATTTGTACAATCTTAGGAAAAAGTTTCCATTTCTCCAAATAGCAAGTTGGTTGGAACATGATTAACAAGTAAAAGGTATTCACCTGTCCTTTGAAAACCAGTCTTTTGAGATAAGTTAAACAATTTAGGAGCACTATTGTTTATGGTGGTCTCCTATACTCATACTGTCTACACTGCATATGATCCCAAACAGAATACAGATAGATACTTTGAATATCTGTAATTCTTACCATGTGATATCGTTTGAAACAAAAGTATGATCTTATTTTGTCTGATTTTTCCCCTTTTACCATATGGTATTCTTAACAGTTGTTGCTTAATCAATAACCAGATTATAAGTTTCTCCTCTTACCATATTACCTTCATGGACAACTTATCCTGAAAGTGTATTGGAATATTCAGTCTCTTTAGTTAATAATGATGTTCATATATCAATCATACCTTGAATAAAAAGGTAAATAGTAAGAGTACATTTAACCTGATGTCAGCATATTTCAAAGTTTGTTTAGTAATAATAATAATAATGGTAATTATTATTACCATTATTATTATTATTACTATTATTATTATTATTAAATTATATTTGTAGAACAAGCTGGCTTGCAACTCCTCATATAAATTCAGCTGAACTGCTAGTGACCACCTACTCAACCTCTAAGCCCCTAAACTTGGCTGTTTGGTGCCTATTATATCATGTGTGGTGAATTATGAAGGCTCATGTTGTCTATTCAAAGGATCCTAAAATCACTCATCAGAGAAACCTCATAGCATGTCTCTGAGGGAGTTTCTAGAATGAATTTATTTTGTTAGAAAGACAACTTCTACATGTAGATGACATTATTCCATGGGCAGGGCTCACTGTTTAAGTAAGAAAGAAACAGACATAAGTACCAGCATTCCTGTCTCTGCCTCCGATGTGACAGCAGCCTCACTGTCCTCCATCAATGCATTCCTGTCATGGTGGACTACACTACCTTGAACTGTAAGACAAAGTAAACCCTTTCCCATCATCGGCAGGTATTTGGACACAGCGATGAGACTACATTACACTTGTAATTCCATAATTTAGTACACTAAGGCAGGAGGATCACTTTGAGTTAGGGGAAAGCTTGGAATATATAATGAAGCCATGTATCAAAATGAAATAAAAAGATGAAATTTATTATACTGGCAATGTGTTGATTTTTAGATGTTATTTCACTTAATTGTCCTATAGCTTTGGATCTCATGACTGGCATATTGTCTTAGTTTCTTTAAGCTAAGCTTTATCTTTTTTTATATTTAACAAACTATTTTGATAAACTGAAGTGATTTCTGGAGAATCTATACTATCAATAGGCATTGTCAAGGTACCAGTGGTAAAACTTGTGGCAGGCTTCTCTGTCTGCCATAATACAGTGCTTCTCACTCAGTGTACTAGGAGATGGTCATCTGAGATGAGGTACCTGCCTGCCTGAGATCTGGTGTGAGATCCTTCGGGGTTTGCATGTGGCTCCCCTCTCTTGTATTCCTATTTGGCCTTTGCTTGATGCATACATGTAGCAGGAGAGAAGCCTCTTTCTTTTCTTTTAAGGCCACTAGTTCTATCAGCTTCTAACCACATGTTATTAAATTTGCTTTACTTTATCTCCAAACACAACCTCATGAAGGGTTAGAATTCTATGGTTGAATGAATTTAACATAAATTCATATGTTAAAACTTAGAACTCAAGATGATGGCACTAAGATATGGACCATGTAAGAGGTAATTAAGTCTCATGGGAAGAGACCTCAGAATGGAATGACCTCAAGAACAGTTGGAAGATCACGGCCTAGACCCTTTTGCATTTCTAGTCTGTGTAAAAAAGTGATAGGACAAGGAAGTTGCAGAGGAAGAGGGCTGAAGAGACAAAATATTTGGAGTCATAGCACCTTAAAAACATTTTCAAATTCAAAGTGATTTAAAAGCCAGGACTTCACACAGTCCCTGGAAAAGAAGACACTCCATCTTAAAAATTGTCAAGAAAATCCCTGAAAGCAGAAGGATAAAACAGGCAGCCCTTAGAGACAGGGAGAATAAGGATGCTTACCAACCTTGCAGAAACTACCATCACCTGACAGTAAGGGAGGTCATAGTAGCCTCCTAGAATTTAATAGCCAGGGAACATCTTTAGAACTAAATGTGCTGACTTTAGCTTTTTAGTGAGGAACAAAGCGAGTTTGGGGGGTATTGTTTCATTCTAATAATAACTTGAATGGTGAAAAACTGAAAAATTAACAACTAAGGAGCATTATTGTAATGAAGACCAGAGCAGAATGCTCAGTGTGGGAGGGACAGTTAGACACACAAAGAAGTGTCGCTTTTCTGAACTGAGCTGAGGAATAGGAACCAGCAATGGGGTGGGAGCATCTAAACCGCAGTTATTACTTGCAGGAGGCAAAGTGTCGACAAGTCTGACAGTTATAGGCCAGATGTTGGGGTGCAGGGTGCTCAGGCTTGAGAGATTTACCCTAAGGAGCTTGTCAAACTCAACAGTGATCGGTGGGGAAAACTCTCATACTTCCAGCAGGGGGAGACAAAAAGTAACCATTGGGAAAACAAGCTGGAGTATCTTCTTAACTAAGACTGTCCTCAAGAGAAACATCCCATCTTTTTAAATTCTGTTTTTAAATGAGACCCTAAACTAATTGGGGATGATGGTGTTGATGTGTGTGTGTGTGTGTGTGTGTGTGTGTGTGTGTGTGTGTGTGTGTGTGTGTGTGAGAGAGAGAGAGAGAGAGAGAGAGAGAGAGAGAGAGAGGCCTAGCTAACCCAGGGGAAGGGGAAATCACAGCCCCAGATGACACTAGCCATTAGGCTCTACTAGGATGAGAAGAATGAGATAGAAGCACATAGGAAATTCACAGTCCAGAATTACAGTCTTACTAAAGGACTCAGATGGATTGCAAGACAAACTGCTTTCACAAGTTGGGAGTTGGAGACTCACATGCCACTACATTCTTTATTATTCTAGATCATCTATTATCCCAGCAAGATATGAAGAAACAAAATTCACAGCAAATGGAAACATACAAACACACACACACACACACACACACACACACACATACACCACAATCTTTGAAAAAGCAGAACAACCATCAGATTAGGACTCAAATAATGTGGCATCTTGAGAATTATTGAACATGGAACTTAAAGCCTCCACAGTGACTACACTAAGGGTTATAATAGATAAAACATACAACAGAAAGCAACATGCCAGTGATGGAAGTGGCTTGGGGGATAGAAAGTCTTAAAGCCAACAGAAAACCTCAAGGTCAAAAATGCCTTAACAGAATCGAGGAGGCCTTCAATTGGCTTACTCATAGACTGTATGCAGCTGAGGGAAGAATCTCTGAACTCTTGTGATGACAAGAGAAGCTGTCCAAACATAAAAGCAAAGGCAAAAATGACTAACACAATAGCAACGAAGGCAGAGTCAAGCATGCAACAACTACGGCAGAGTTTGCCAAGCTGCACACTTGTATCATGGGACTTGTGTCATGGGGAAACACACTGCCATGATAAAAAAGAGGGAGCGGCAGCACAAATGAATGACCGATGCCTGAGACTCTGCAAATTGGTAGTAGATACCAATCAGTAGATCCAGAGCTCTCAGGGAACACCATAAGGAAGCAACAAAAACTAGAAAGTCAAAACAGGACACAACAAAGTCACATCTAGGTTTATGGTAACAGATCAACAGAAAACCAAGGAAAATGACAAGAAATCTATCAAAAGCCCACTAAGGAAAACGAACTGCAAAACCTTTCTGGTAAAGATAAGAATTCCAGCTGATGCGTTCTCACAGGCCAACCAACCAACCAACCAACCAACCAACCAACCAACCAACCAACCAACCAACCAATTAATCAACAAATAAAATTTAATTAATTAATTAATTAGTTGATAGTTGAGTAAGGTATTAGATAACAGCCTGAAGGGGAAAAATACCAGTCATGCAGCACTTTATATCCTTTATAAGTATACTTTAAAACTGAAAAGGAAATTCAGACTATTGCAGTCAAAGTAAAATTGAGGAACTAGGATGCTAATATACCTGTTTCAAAGGAAGGGCTAACCCTAACCCTATGTATACTAGGCTAGCATTAAATTCACAGAGATCCACCTAACTATGCCTCTCAAGTGTTGGAATTAATACTCAAGTCTGCTTTTCTTAATTGTTCTTGAAGTAGCAGTTTTTTCAAAACAATACTATCAATAAAACTTTTTTTTTGTAAATGTAGGACTTTATCTTATATGGAAGTAAAATGAATAATAACAGTTGCAACTGAATATTTTTCAGTATACAAGGCTTATTTATGCTTTATACATACACACATTTAAACTGTGAGTAGGGATATATCGAAATGTATGTTCATAAGTTAAAAGGCTACTATGTAGAAATAAAAGTGTGTTGCTATGTTTATTTTGTCAATTTAAGAAATTAATATGTTTGCCATTTTCTAGATTCTATATATTGTTTACATATTCACATTACTTTTGTATGTAGTAAGTTTACTTCTTCACCCAAACTTCATACCTTACTGAAATTGCTAGGACATCAAAGACTATCCTGGTAGCAGTGTTAAAGTGGGATGGATATCCTTGCCAGTTTGAAGATTTCACAGAGAAAGAACCACTTTTCTTCATGAAATATTATAACTATAAGTTATCTATTGCATTTGAAAAAAATGTTATACAGATATTTATGGAATAGACACACCTTAATATATGCATATTATTGAACTATTAAATCACCTTTGTACAATCTTAAAAGGAGGATATATATCTGCTGGGGTTGGAGGTGTGAATCATTTTGCATCTTTGCAGGCTTTTCAACTTTCATATGCATTATAGAAAAGGTGAAGGCACAGACTCACAAGTTATTATCCCATTCACAAACATACAATATATGAATCAAACAACCCTGTTATTCTACTGTTTGGAGCTATGGCAAATGAATTGAGAATAGTCTACCCAGACTCTAATATTTAAATATTTGGTTCCCTGTTGGTAGAGGATTTAGAAAGTATTACGAGTTGTGGCCTTATTGGGGATTTATGTCATTTGGGAGTGAGCTTTGAGGTTTTAAAAGCAGGCTCACGTTTATGAGTTCTCTAGTGGAATTTTTGGGGTCACTTAAGTATACTGTCATATCATCTGCAAATAGTGACATTTTGACTTCTTCCTTTCCAGGTTGTATTCCTTTGACCTCCTTTTGTTGTTTTATTGCTCTAGCTAGAACTTCAAGAACTATGATGAATGGGTCTGGAAAGAGTGGGCAGCCTTGTCTAGTTGCTGATTTCACTGGGATTGCTTCAAGTTTCTCTCCATTTAGTTTGAGGTTGGTTACTGATTTGGTGATGTTGCTTTTACTATGTTTAGGTATGGGCCTTGAATTCCTGATCTTTCCAAGACTTTTAACATGAAGGGCTGTTGCATTTTGTCAAATGCTTTCTCAGCATCTAATTAGATGATGTCTGTTTTTTTTTCCTTCGAGTTTGTTTATATAGTGGATTATATTGATGGATTTACATATATTGAACCATCCCTGCATTCCTGGGATAAAGCCTACTTGATCATGATGGATGATTGTTTTGTTGTGTTTTTGGATTCAGTTTTCGAGGATTTTATCAAGTATTTTTGCACCTATTTTCATACGAAAAACTGAAGAACTCAAGAAATTAGACTCAAGAAAATCAAATAACACTATTAAAAGTGGGGTTCAGAGCTAAACAAAGAAATCCTAACTAAGGAAGCACGAATTGTCAAGAAACACCTAAAGAAATGTTCAACGTCCTTAGTAATCAGGGAAATGCAAAAGAACCCTGAGCTTCCACTTCACATCAGTCAGAATGGCTAAGTTCAAAAACTCAGGTGACAGCAGATGCTGGTAAGGATGTGGAGAAAGAGGAACATTCCTCCATTGTTGGTCAGATTGCAAGTTGGTACAACTCCTCTGGAAATTAGTCTGGCGGTTCCACATAAAATTGGAACTGAGGACCCAGCTATACCACTCTTGGGCATATATGCAACAGATGTTCCAACATATAACAAGGACACCTGCTCCACTATGTTCATAACAGCCTTATTTATAATAGCCAGAAGCTGGAAAGAACCCAGATGTTCCTCAACAGAGTAATGGATACAGAAAATGTGGCACATTTGCACAATGGAGTACTGCTCAGCTATTTAAAGCAATGACTTCATGAAATTAAACAAATGGATTAAACTAAGAAATATCCTGAGTGAGGTAACCCAATCACAAAAGAACACACATTGTATGCACTCAATGATAAGTAGATATTAGCTCAAAAGCTCCGAATACCCAAGATGTAATTCACAGACCACATGACACTCAAGAAGAAGGAAAACCAATGTGTGGGTGCTTTGGTCCTTCTTAGAAGGGGTAACAAAGTACTCATTGGAGCAAATACAAAGTGTGGAGCAGAGACTGAAGGAAAGACCATTCAGAGTCTGCCCCACCTGGGAATCCATAAAGTTACTAAATTCAGACACTATTGTGAATGCCTGGAAGTGCTTGCTGACAGGAGCCTGATATAGCTGTCTCTTGAGAGGATCTACAAGAGCCTGACAAATTCAGAGGCAGATGCTCAAAGCCAACTATTGGACTAACCACTGGTTCCCCAGTGGAGGAGTTAGAGAAAGGACTGAAGGAGCTGAAGGGGTTTACAACCCCATAGTAAGAACAACAATATCAACCAATCAGAGTTCCCAGGAGTTCTCAACCAAGAAGTACACATGGAGGGACCCATGGCTCCAGCTGTTTATGTGGCAGAGCATGAATGGGAGAAGAGATCCTTGGTCCTGTGAAGGCTCAATGCCCTAGTGTAGGGGAATGCGAGGATGGGGAGGCAGGAGTGGATGAGTGGGTAGGGGAACACCCTCAAAGAAACAGGAGGAAGGGGTATGCATTAGACGGTTTCTGGGGGAGAAATCAGGGAAGGGGATACAATTTGAAATGTAGATAAATGAAATATCAAAGGGGAAAAAAAGCAGGCCCAGTCTCTGCTCACCATTGACACCACTACTGCATGTTAGGGTATAACTCAGCTACTGCTCCAGTGCTGTCTGTCTGTTTGCCACCATGCTTCCCACCATGATGACCAAGGATTAACCCTCTGAAACTCTAAGTAGGCCACCATTTAAATGCTTTCCTTAAAACGTTGTCTTGGTTAGAGTGCTTCTTCTCTGAAATAGAACAGTCACAAGGCCCTGAGCTTTGGAGAAAGATATTAATAAAGGAGGTTTCATCAGATAAACTATGAGGTTACAAAACTTCTCTTTCCTCCTGATGGAGACTCTGTGCGTGTGTGATACTTCACAGAAATCAACATCACAATAAATTTAAAATTCAAAGTAGATATTGTAAGGTAAAAAAGACAAATTATTACCTTAAAATATACACATAATATAACAATACTCAATAAAGCAATGTAAAAGATTCTAAACAAACAAAAAAAACTGGCAGTAGCAGTTTACAAAGAAAAGAATGGTCAAATAATGCGTGTCCATAGTAGTTTAGGGACTGGACATTTAGGAGCATTTACTGCTCTTTCAGGAGACCTATTTTTTTCCAGCAGCCATGTCAGGTTCTGTAACTCTAGCTCCAGTAAATTAGGTACTTTTATTTTTTGGACTCTAGGGCACACATGCACACCTATGCACACCTACACAGATTTACACTTAAATACAACTAAAAATAAACTAAATATTTAAAAAACTAAATAACACTAAAATTAAAATCAGTAGGAACAGTAATTTTAACAATGTACTTGAGAAAGTCACATAAAAGAAACACAAAACTTAAGAGTGTTTTCTTTCCTAAAAGAATTAATGAAGTGAACTCTTAATAAGAATAAGGATGTAGCTTTCCTCTGGCGGCCGCCATCAGGTAAGCCAAGATGGCTGCATGCAAAGACATCCAGGAGCGATGGAGGAACAAGCAGTCCGACTCGATGCGCTTTCTTCTGAGGGTCCGCTGCTGGCAACGCCGCGCTGCACAGGGCTCCCCGCCCCACCCGGCCTGATAAAGCATGGAGGATGGGGCACAAGGCTAAGCAAGCTTATGTCATTTACAGCATTCGTGTCCGCCATGGTGCTCGCAAATGCCCGCTTCCTAAGGGTGCGACGTACAGGGCAACCCTGGTGTTATCCAGCTGAAATTTGCCCGAAGCCTTCAGTCTGTTGCTGAGGAGCTAGGGCTGGGAGCCACTGTTGGGCTTTGAGAGTCCTGAACTCCTACTGTTCCACATATACATTTTTTGAGATTATCCTCATTGATCTATTCCATAAAGCTATCAGAAGAAATCCCGACACCCAGTGGATCACCAAACCAGTCCACAAGCACAGAGAGCTGCATGGGCTGACATCTGCTGGCTGTGGCCTCAGGTGCCACTAAGCACCACAGGTTCCACTAAACTATTGGTGGTTCTCGCTGTGCAGCCTGGAGAAGGCACAGTACTCTCCAGCTCCTCCATTACCTCTAATACACGTGATGTTTGTATAATATATAACCAATAAACAATTTAATACAGTCCAAAAAAAAATAAGGATGTGAAGAATATATCAATTACAGCATCATGGGACATATGATAGTATACATCAAAAATGTATATATCCTAGACTTCCATATTATATACATTGCTAGGAATTCATCAGAAAGAGAAAAATAGCTGAGTTTATAAAGTTATATCTAGAAGAATGTTGACTATAATATTATTGTAACAAAAAACAATCAGAACTATCTAAAGATATCCCAGTAAAAGATAGTAACTAACAGACATGTATGTGTAACATTGGCATGTCGTCTTTAAAGACTAATAGAAGGTGTCTTCTTCACAGATACAAAAACCTTTATTGAATAGTCTGTATTGCCTGGTATGTATACAAAATGTATATATTACATATATAATATGTATTACATATGTGTGTACACATACACATTGTTAAGATTCTCATGGGATCTCAAATTTTCTGTGATTTTTTTTCTTACATCACTGTGATATCTGCTAGCACCCCCTTTTGTCTTATTCTTTTTATTGGGTGATCTGTCCATTAAGAGTCACGAAGGTTCAGAGTTGGAGAGAAACTGAGCAGGATCTTCAATCTCATAAGAGGATTGATTCTAAAACATTCTACTTATTTAAACAGTTACATACTCATTCGTTTTTATTGTGCGCGTATGTCCATGCCACAGTATGAACACACAGGCATGGACAGCAGAGGACAATTTCTCCTTCCAATATGTGGGACTCAGGGATTGGGGCCAGGCAACAAATATGATAGCCAACTGAGTCATCTCCACAGCCCTCATTGCAGGCACTTTGATCTACATTTTGAATTAGAAGCAGTGTGGAGAAACTGGACAGTTAATGTAAACGTAAGCGTTATAGGGGCTATCTCATCATTCAGTCCCGTGTTGAGAAAGCCAGGATGACTCCATGACAGGCTTCAAACTGGCAGTTAAAGAGACTAGGCCTGTTTCCAAGAACTGAGCAGTTCCAGGCAAGTCCAGGCCTCAGAAGCGGTCCTGAGGCAAGGACAACGGGTCTGCAGATGTTTCCAGACGTCCCCAGCCAGTTTCCAGCCCTCACACCCTGGTAATGGAATGAATGTCTGCAGAGACGGACCCACTGATTAACATAGAGGTCACCTACCCCAGAATTCCCTAATGTCCTTTAAATTAGGTCTGCAAACTCACTTGGGTGTCTCTCTATTCTTGATAATGGGAGACCCCACCATGCTGGCCTTCTGCAGAATAAAACATTCTTTGAAGTTACATACTACTTGAGTCCGGGGTATCACTCTTCAGGGAAACTTGGACCCTTACACTCTCACACTGAATCGCATCTGATCCCTAACCGAGCCCCAGGCTCCCACTGATCTGTGTGTATCTAGAGTCCTGTGGAGCTGTCGTCGTGATGGATACACCTTTCTTCACTTATTGCTGTTTTAAATCTTCATTCGTGCTCTTCCTTTTGTTTCATTTAGTTTTTCTCCCGCACTATGTTCCTTTAGCAAGGCAGTCAAAGATTGTTTTGTTCATTGGACATGTAAATTGCTTTCAGTTTAGAGCTCTTGTGATTAAGGGTTCAATGAAAACTCTTTACAATAATCTACTCTAACATAGTTCCAGGTATTGTGGTCTGTGTGGTGGATGTGAGTGTCCTGGTTTTTTGTTTGTTTGTTTGTTTGTTCATTTGTCTGTTTTTTGTTTTTGTTTTGTTTTGCTTTATTTTTATGTTTTATTTCCCAGACTTGAGCATAGTTGAGGCATACAGTAAGATGAAGATTTTCACAACACATAGTAGAAGCTGACTGATTTCAGAGTGTTGAAACTACATTGACTTATTTACTTTGGTTTTGGCATGCCGTGCATATGAACATGCATATGTACATGTGTGTGTATCTGGTTATATGTTTGTATTTCACTCACGTACATGTGGTTCATGCCATGAGTGTGGATGTCAGTGGACAACTTGTAAGAGCTGGTTCTCTCCTCTCACTGTGTGTGTTCTGGGGAGGAAAAGTCAAGTCACCAGGCTCGGTGACAAGTGACACTGAACCGTGTCAACAAACCCACAGGTCGCTTTATTTTTTTTAAAAAGATGAATCTCCCTTAAATTGTTACCTGCTTTTTACAAGACTCTCTGTGGTCTTCCGTAACTCATGTGTAGTTTATAGACAGCCATAAATTTAGTCGTTTCCTCTTTAGATGTTAGGAGTCTCGACCCTTCATAATGATGCCGCTTCAAGTAATTCTTTTAAGTATTCGGTTGGTCCCCCACCTTGTACTTTGCCTCCTGCCACTGGACAAGTTGCAGGCGTGGCCTTCCACCGCTCAGCTGGAGGCTGTGCAGTGCTTCATGAATTACAAAGGCAAGGAAAACCGCAAATCCACGGTTTGCCCTCAATGCGGCTCATAAAGAAGAAATAACGTCAGGATTTTGCACAACTTTTGTGGTTCCCTATTGTTTACAAATAATTATTTTTAATAATTTTGTCTCAATTCAAAAGTGCTACTTAGAGACGAGAAATGATCAGGTGTTACTACGAGAAGGTCTTTCTTTTTTTCATTTATGGAATTGGCGAAGAACTATCCAGAACTGTTACGTGATGCTTATTTTAGAGTGGTAATGTTTTATTTTCCTTTTATGCTTTGAAACTTTGTTTCCTTTTCTACATACATATGCAGTCTCTGTCACCAGAGACTAACCCGCTTACTGTCATCCTCCTGCAATAGTTAAAAGAATAAAAACACAGTAGAGGCACTGGGGTAAACTTAAAGATACTTTTGAAGTTCTTTACTGAACATCACAATTACTTTATAGAATCATTATGGTTTTATATCTTATACAAAGCTCCCTTGTGAAGACACTGGGTTTTCACTCTGAAGCAGTCTATCAGTTTTCCTTTTAGGTAGTTCACGAGTACTGCTACTATAGGGCACTTTTCAAAACTACAACATAATGTAGGTTTGTGAAACTTCAATCACAACTGATACGATTTATCTGCTTACTTAGCTTCCTATTGGTAGTTTCTTATTTAAAGGTACAATATCTTTTCTATTATGAGATATTTCTGAGTCGAGGGAAAAACCAGACAGGAGGACCTCATAGCTGTTACTCATCCAGACTTGACATATTTTGAAAATGTTTTGTGTTTCTAACTATTCTATCAGAAGAATAAAAGTTCAATTCCAAGCCATTAAAAGAGGAACATGAGCCGTAGGAGGATTGGGTATTTCTCGAGGATTATGAAGTTTGGGTAAGGGGCAGAGGGAGAATTTCTTGGCATTGACCAGAGACAGTCGCTTCCCCCTGATTCTTTTACTTCCAACCTGCTCTGCTATGGAGAGTCTGGAGGGTAGAGACAAGAATGGGATCACATGGCCCATGTCAGAATTAAATGATAACACATATTGCTGAGAAGAAGCATGAGATTCCCCTTCAGAGACAGAAGAGGCTAAATGGAGCAAACATGTCCCTGGGTGCTTTCGATGCACTCGAAATTAAAAGCAAGGCTGTGTCTGAAATTTCGCCCAGATCTATAATTCAGCAACTTGGTTCACAGCTATTTTGGCCGAAGGGAAAATTTAGAAGTAAATATCTACTCGCACTCTGCTGCCCCCCACCCTCCAGAAGGCTGCCCCCCCCCCTTTTCAACTTTTGCTCTCAGTTTTCTCTTCTTTATAGTTCTCAAACACCAAAACTGCGGCTGAGCTCAGAGGGTAAAGGCACTTGCCTTAAAACCTAACAACCTGGGTTTGTGGATCTCTGGAGAGTTCATGCAGTGGAGGGAGGGAGAGAGAGAGAGAGAGAGAGAGAGAGAGAGAGAGAGAGAGAGAGAGAGAACATACACCTGCAAATTGTCCCCAACTTCCATATGCAAAGCTACTCTTGCACACACTCACAATAAATGCATAAATGATGTGAAACAGAAAGAAAGATAAAGTAACTCCCCCCCCCAGGTGCTTGTTCTTAAGGCATTTATTTGGTAAAGAGACCACTGGAGCAAGATGCAGGCTTCTCACTTCTCTCTACTATCCTTTCTCCTCACCCATGTATTACAATTTCTAAACTTTATCCACAGCCAAATTAGTTATTGCTGCTTTCATAGAGACTGAGACAGCATTAAGACTAAGATCGGGCCCAAATCATGACAAGAGGTTAAGTTACAACCTATTCCCAGGACACTTTCCAACTATAGAATTCAGTGGCGCTGATGGCAAACAAATTCCTGAAAGGAAACATCACTTGCCTCTAGCGTAGCCTGCCCCCGTACGCTGTGGCTGAACCTCTGAAACAACCTATCCTCATAGATTTTTTTTTCCAAGCAGTCTAAGCCTGTGTCAAGGCTACTCTTCATCCATGGCATTGGGGTGGTCACCGAGAAAAATTTTGCAAAAGGCCAAAAGCGAGACTTCTGAAAATAATTGCTAGAGGAATTTCTTCCAGGGCCATAGCAAACAGGCCGGCTTATACAAGAAGTTTACTTCATGTCTTCAGCATTTATAATCAGGGCCATATAGTGACTTCTTCTTCCCAGGAGTTTTAGTTGCAATTGTATTACTTTGGCTCGTCATTGTTTATCATGTACTTTAGTTTTTAAGTCTTAGAACTGCAGGTGTTCATAGAGTCACTGCCTGCACTGAGGAGTCCTGTGCTTTCTCTAGCACAAGCATCAGTACAATACAAATGACCGCACTTCCCCTTAGTGAAGGATGATGAGATTTTATGTATATTGCTAGTTGAGTAATCAGAGGGAGGTGGCATGAAAGGGACTTGATCACCCTAAACATCCATTCCACCACACTGTCTTTGATGGAACTGATCATTCTTGGTAGAACTGCAGTGTTCTGGTAGACCATTCCTAGCCATCCTTGTGAGAGCTTATGATTCAGACAAGCTATCGGAATAGGAGTAGATGCCATCTGTGCATCTCGGGGTCACAGCTGTTAAACAGAAGTTTCCCGCTCCTCCCTGCTCCCGCTTCATCTGTCTGCAGTGTGGGGGATGCTAAGTGAATTTTGAATGAGCAGGGATCCATCACAGGGAGGATCTTTTACAGCAGTATCGCCTGTAGCCCAAACAACATCAGCTACAGCTACCTTTGATTCTGTTTCAGCTATTCACATGACATCACCAAGCCAGTAACTTTCCTTAGCCTTGGTTTCTTCATCTCTAAACGATACACCCTTTTTTCCTACTACTTTTCGTAAAGGTGCTTTTGAAGCAGATATATTCTAAGAACACTAGAAGTATGTCGGCATATATGCTTTGGCATGGTTTTCGATAAATCACACCTGAAGCACCTTTAAAACAGAGTAGAAACAAAATTGGGAAAACAGATGTTTCTCAGATGAAACTATATTCTTTTCCCCAGAGCAATCATGTACTTGTTGGACCATACCTTATGAATTATTCAAATTAAAAAAAAAGACTAGTAAAGCAATATGGTGATAAAAGTGCTGCTCATTTATTTTTAACAGGAGCATTCTCTGTAATAGGAGAGTAATTAGGCAAGGACAAACATGCCAAGTTGATGAAATATAGCACAAACAGGTGCTCATCCGCTCTGCTCCGGGGCTGGCCAGCGCGGACTTCATTAGCAAGGGTGCATTCCTTTGCACCTAACAACTGGGAACATCACCATCACAGAATGAAAGGGAGAGAGCCAGGCTTGGGTATGTGTCCCTCTACATTTTCTCCTTGCAGGATTACCGAAGCCTGCAGCAGCTCTTCAGCTCACAATGAGGATTTCTGTCACTCACACTCTGTATAGAGCACTTTTCATACCTGGACTGCCCTTTGCTCTCCCTGCCCTGACCACCCCCCCGCCAGCCCCGTGATAGGAGTTGTACCTTTTCATAGCACTAGGCATCTATACTACCTTTCGGTTCCCATGTTTTTATGAGTCATCCTTTTCTAAGGTGTTGTCCTTCCCAAATTCGCTTACTATTGTAATGAGTTTAACAGGAACATCTACATTTTTTTCTGCATTTTTTTCAAGCTCAACATGATGTTTTAAAGTAGTTACCGTCGAACGGCTAATTAAACATGCACTATCACCCATAGCAACTGTTTTGTGATAAGAACACTTTGCATCTATCATCTTAGCACTTTTTAAATTATATTATCCTTAGTTTTAGTCACTATACATTGGAACAGATCTCCTGTACTTAGATCTCCTAGTGAGTGATAAATTTTAACTTTCCTAATTTTGGTATGTTGTCTACTTTCTTCTGAAACCCTTGCTACCAAACAGATAGAAAATAAGATATGAATATTATTATACAAAATATCTGAGTTTAAAGGTCAACTGGAAAGACAGAATTTAATGGAATGCTGTTTATTGTAATTTGAGGGCAATTGAGCATATTTTCTTCCTAAAGTTATCTGCTATTGGGATAGACTTATTTTATTTCGTTAAAAAAAATGCAAAATTGTTGCTAGGATATTTTGTCAGGTGGATTTTCTTAGTCTTTTATACTAACTAGATAAGAATGACTCATTAACATATTGAATTTATGTAAATCACCCTAATCATCTGCTTTCTCTTCTACTCCTAAACCAGAGTATTTTCAGAGACATTTTGGACCAGGCTCACTTGATTTTAGTCAGAGATCTTCAAGTGCTCGTTACAAAGTCTGACAGATGTGCCACAGCTGCTAACTGAGTGATTATCAAGGGCTCACAGATATGTTGGGGAAACAAAAAACAAACAAATAAAAAGAAAACAAAAAACCCAATGCTTAAGAGTAAGCTTCTGGGATTGTGATCTCCACTACATAAATGCTACCAAATCCTACATTTTACAGACATCTAACTTCACTTCAAATTCAACAGCGGCTCAAGTCCTGCTATGTGCGATCGCTCTGAAATGGGTGGCACGCCGAGTAGCCCTGCCACCATTTTTGCTCCAGCTCCCGCTCCAAGCCTGCACTCATTCTCTAAAGCTACTTATATGACAGGGTGGAGCCTCGTGATATGCTAGGATATAGTTCAAAGGGGTCATGGGAAATTAGTTTCCAAATTCTTTTTTTTTTTTTTTTTTTGTAGGAAAATAATGCTTGCTGCTTCTCCATCCATAGCAAGCTTTCATAACTGTGCCACCTCTTCAGGTCCCCCACCATATAAATTTAGCAGGAATAGGAATTGGTCTTGCATGAAAGTGTACCTTAAAAGTATGGCCTCGCAGGTAGCTGGAGTAAATGTGAAATGAGAACAGAAGTACTACTGAAACGTCAGGAAGACTGTGACTACAGAGCAGGAATTGTAACAATGTGGAATTTACTAAATTTGATCATTCTGCAGTATTTTTCTGAGAAATCTATTGTTTTTAGAAGGTTCAGAATCAGTAATTTAGAAGTAAACAGCTATGAGACATTTATGTAGTTCAGCTGATTCCAGAGAAACATAAATAAACTGAACTACTCTATGTTGTAAATATCTTAATTGTGAAACTTTTAAAGGTTTTCACAAGGTACAAGTATATCTGACAAAATACCTTAGTCTTTCTATGATTGTCACTGACGTATACCATTCTTCCGTGTTTAAAATCCTCAACAACATTTACCAAACATCATTCAGCTGTGTAGTAGTGGACTAGTCTTTATAGGGCTGTTCCATGGAGATAGTTCTAAGTATTTATGGGAAGTCAGGTCATCGTTAAGACAGACAAGAGTTACTGAAGATGTTCTCTCTGTGAATATGGGTGTTCCTTGCACCAAAGCAGAATAAATTGTTTTAAGTATTAAGGCAATTTGAAGTCATAGAATTCTCCGATGATAGCACATATTTTTTATAGAAACTTTATAATACTGAATGAACATGAAGAGGAGACAAAGAATTAGTGGCCATAAAAATACACAGAGGCATAAATTATCTGTCTGTCAATTACTTCCACAGACATGAAAATGCCAACACCATAGTACCTTTGTATCATGTTGGACACAAAAGATAGAGGTATTCCTTTAGTAGCACTGTAAAGATCAAGCTTCCTGGAGAAATTGATGGTGAGAGAGATGACATGGGCAGTCTTTTAAAAGATTATTTTTGCTTCATAAAGGATTTATTTGTTAATGCTTGACACCGAAGGACCAGAGATTACAAATACAGTGATGATTTTAATTAGAAAAAAAGTCTTTATAAAGTACCCTGTCTCATTGTTTCTACAACTAAACAGTGAGATATTTCAATATTATTTTAGTACTTAAGCTGATATTTGACAGTGTAATTGTAAAATCCCTCAAGTTGCCTTCTTTACTGCCAATAGAAAATATTAAAAATGTAATTGTAACTATTATTCAAAATAGAAGAATCTACATATTTTCTTCATAAGATTCTAATTCCTCATTTAATAAATTTATCAAAAATATGAATAAAGAACATAGACGCTAAAACATAATATTGTAAAATATAGGTGGGTTCATTGGCAGTTATTTTTATTTATTTATATTTTTACAAAAGCTAAGCAGAGGCCATAGAAAAAGCTTTTAAGGCTATCTTGGTATCACCTTTGAGAAATCTACAGACTCTGGTCTCCACGTATGTGTGCAGTGATCGGAGAGTTCTCTGACTTCACGTGTTTATTCACATCTGTCAGCTAAATCATAGATCCCAATGCAAAATGTAGCTCTCAGGAACATTATGTGGATTTGTGAGAGTCCCTGGAGGACTTTGGGTCCATAAAGCAATGAATGGATGATAAGGAGACATAAATATGGTATTTTCATCTATGACAGATGCAATCTTGCTCCAATGTTATTTATATTATATAAAGGAAAACTGAATCTATTTGCCTGTGTCGAGCAGAAAGGAGGGACCCTCAGGGATGAATAAATGAATAGCTTCCTATTAATTTCCAATTTCTAGAAGTTCTTCTTTGAAATTGTTGTGATATTTTTAAAGTGACTGGTGTTTATTTATTTTTTTATTTTAAATGTGTCTGGAACCCAAAGGGAAAGATAGGCGGTGGACTTGCTACGAAGAGAGAATGATTTGTTTGGCCTGTTTTCCTTCTTGGCCATGATTTTGAAATCATGAAAAACTAGCCAAGCTTTCTTTGTGGACAACAAATACAATAACACCCAGACCAACTTCCTCCAAACAGTGCATTGCGTCTCTGAGCCTGCTGTCTCCAGTTACTCTTACGGAGATAGGATGTGAGGATGTTGGAAAGTCGTAATCTTTGTGTTTCAACAAATGGTGCGTTGGTATCAACCCCATGGTGCACCTACCTTTGCAAGCTTACAGACTTGCCTGTCAACCAGGAGTCTCCTTAAGCTACTTTTACTATAATATTTTACACTTTAGGAAGGTAGTTATTGGTAGGTTGCCTTTCCTTCAGGAGGTAACTGCCCCCTGCCCTGCAACTCTTATGCTACAGATAGCACAAACTGAAATTAGTGGATTATTTAAAAGAGCGTGAGAGGAAGATAAGAGATGTTTGAAGTACAAGCTGGAGGAAGGGAGTGGGATTCTATATGAACATGGTAAATTGAGAATGTGTGAAGTTTTAAAAAATAATTTTAATAAAATAAAATTTATACCCAAAATCCAGAATCAACAGGGATAAATATTTTCTTATACATCATTATTTTCACTCATTAATTCTCTAGTAATGGCTTAGAAATATTCTGAACTTTGTAAACATCAGCAAAAATGCCAAGTATATTTAATGAACTTATGATTATCAAATTAAGCATATTGCTAATTCATTAGGCTCGCTCTTGCCTCTAGTCACGTAAAAGGCCCATTCTGAAATAACTACTTAAATTTGCCAGAAAAAAGACCAGAGTGCTTTCGGGAAAGGGGGCATGCTGGAAAGGGCAACTGGCCACGCCCACCTCGCCGAGGCCTTTGGGATGTCTGTGTATTTGTGTGTGCTGCAGCTGGAACTCATGTTCTTGGGCCGTGCTGTGACATGAGCTGCCAGTTGAAGCCATGTTGATGTCTGTGGTCTGGGCTGCCTTTGAGGACTTAAAGCCTGGGGCCATGATCGATCCTGATCTGTGCTCTGGCAAGATACCATGTGGAGGTCCATGATCCACATTTGTTCTGACTGTGAGGAACCTACATTTTACTTTTGCTATCATGCCAATGACTGCAGATGTACAGATGAGCGGGGAGCATGGAAGGCTTCTGTGACAAACGATACTCGCCCAGCCCCCTGTCCACCTGGCAAATCCACGAAAGTAACAGCCTAGACAGGAGCTACCGAAGAGAATTCTTTAAAAGTGTGATGCCGGGGTATAGCTGAAGTCTAGTTCTCCATAATTAATGGTTTCTGGTGGGGGTGGGGCCGTGAGGACAGGACACTCCTTTCTATTTGAGGAGCAGGCCAATGAGAGTTGAGTATACTCCAGTGAGTATATTGATAACACAAACTGAACTTTCTTTTTCTGTTTTTATTATTATTTTTACTTCTCTTTGGTGGTAGGAGGTCGCAAGGATGGAGTGACAGACATGGAAGGACTGGGCAGTGAGTGTGGTCTGGCTACATGGTGTGATATTCCCGGAATCAATAAAAATGTTATGTTGGGAAAAAATAGAGTTCTCAATTAAACTCAGTTTGGCAAATATGACTAGCTCTCTCCTTAGATTGGATTGTTACAATGTTGCTCCAGAGAGCCTACAAACGTACTTGGAATGTCATTTCTGATTTCACTAAAAGATGGATTTTCAATACTAAATTTGCTGGGCTTGGTTTCGGAGTGGTGGTTTGACCAATAACCTCTCCAGAGTGAACTGTTGTCTGCCGAGATAGTGGTACAGTAACAGAAGCACTGGATTGTTTAAAAAAAATTTAGCCTAGTGAAGAGCATACAATTTGATGAGTTTCTGATTTCATATACTAATAGGTTTTAAATAATAATTCACACATTAATTTAGCTAATAGAGTAACATGATTGACTTCATAATCAGGTATTCACTTTATATATAAAAAACCTAAAGGTTGTTAATTTGTTTCTCTGTAAAGTGATTATAAGCCTACTGTGTAACAGTAATTCCACCAATTCTAATTTTAATTGCTAGGTTTTAGTTTGTTGACTTTTAAGTTGCTTAATTTTTAATCTATCTTCACATATAGTCTTAGGTGCCTGCCATTTCTAGGAGACACAATCACACAGCAAACATCTTGTTCCTTTGGCACTTACACTCATCCTGTCCATTCTTCCTTAGTAATGGTGGAGTCTTCGGTGCAGGGCTTGTGTTGGGATGCCCCCCTTGTGATTTGGCTCAACAACTCACTTCGGTAGGTCTGTTGCAAGTTGCCTAAATGTGACCGGGCAAGGATGACATCACACCAATAGAAATCCTAATGTAAAGGAGGGAACATTAATGTGGCTTCAGTCCTAGACAAAGAACCTCAGGGGACTAAGGAATATCTCAGGGAAGAGCACACCAATTAGCTCTCCAATACCCAGTGGTCAGGTCCGAAAACACACATATGTGTAACATTATATGCAATGAGAAGGATTACATACATATGTATTATATGCATATATAATATAATATATTATAGATAATATGTACATTTGTGGTGTACATTTGTGTGTGTGTATATATATATACACACACACACACATATATATATGTATATATATACATATATATATATATATATGTATATATATACATATATATATTCAGAAAAAGAAAAACTATCCCTGAATTTGGAAGGGAAGGGTAGGGTAAAGAAAGAAGGAATGATACATTGAAGGGGTTGAAAGGGTGAAAGGGAGGTAGAAATGATATAATTACATTATAATCACAAAAATTAGAATAAAAAAATTCTTACATATCCTTCCAATGATATACCAACTTAAAAGAAGTAATCTACATGTGATAAAAATAGTTAAAAGGAAAACAATTTAGTCCCAAATTGCTAAATGATTGTAATGGTTGGCTGTAAGTGATTAAGATAGAGAGAATCATTATTTTTTTTTTATCTGTGGGGTAGCATGGTAGAAAGAGCAGCAGTTCACTGGTATATCTGAACATTAATTTTATTCTTTGTAAAACACGGCTCTAAATGTTTAATTACCTCAAGGGGAAGAATAATTTGAGTTGTGTATAAAGCTACCACCACACATTAAGATGTTGTTTTCCTATGATTATTTCAGATTTTCTTTCTATTAGTTGGTAATTTTTATATTATCCTAAATCTTGTTTGAATTTCTAGTAGGTTCTTAAATAACCTGACATCTGGCTTTATGTTATTCTAGTCTTATTGTCTTCTCTCTGCTTTTCTGCTCACTTAAAATTCAAGCAAATAAACAGAGAGCTTACTTTAGTGCCTCATTGTATTTTAGTGGCACATCACAGTTTTATTGAAATATAAACCTTAATATTTTAGAGCCACACTGCCTTTTGTTGCACCTCTTTCCTTAGCATTCTTTGTTGTATTATCTTGAGATTTTTGAATGGCATTAAAAATCTGCATGGATTTCCTGCATACAGGCAGAACTACTTGGAAGGAGAGTGCTAAAGACTTGTCCTGTGTAAAGGCTATCCCAGGACAAGGGGCCTCTAAGGGGGAAGGGGAAAATTCTCAGAGATTTAATCATGGGATTCAAAATTGGAGTAAGTTAAACTGATAAACTAATAAATACATTTTGAAAAAAGAGAATGTTTTACTTATTCATTTTTCTGTGTTCAATAATGATGAGCGTTTCTTCGTTGCTTTTGGCATGTTATACTTTATGAGTTTCTTTTCTAGAAAAAAATACACATCTCACAACTCTTCTTCTAGAAGCAGTCAAATGCTATTCTTATCTCTGCCATACTTACTAGAATCATAGTCTACGAAAACTCTCTGGTGCAGTGATTTTGACTGTCACATGTGTGGATGCTACTCTAAAAAGCACAAAGATTTGTTATCTATCTTTGGAGCAGAGGTTGTTCTTGACCTCATAATGTCTGAAAACAGATTCCATAAGTGTATCTCCTTTGGATAAGCTCTGTAGCTCCAGAGCATTTATTTAATGTTTTACCACTTGGAATCTTTTATAGAGCCATAAAAACAGAAAATACATAGGTATTGTTAAGTTTAAATTTGAAAATGGATTTTTTTTTAGAAGACAAGAAAGAAAATGGAAGTGCTCACACTGCATGGATTTCCTGTATACAGACAGAACTGCGCAGATAGAGAATACTAAAGACCTAGCAGAGGCTAGCACAGGACAAGGCCTCTAAGGGGGAAGGGGCAGATTCTCAGAGGCTCCTTTGCAATGCATATATTCATCTGACAATGAGCATTGGTGTCAGCTTTGCTTTCCAGGATTGTGGTCACCCATTCAGTTCTGTCTTAGCTAGGGTTTCCATTGCTGTGATAAAATACCATAACCAAAAGCAGTTCAGAGAGGAAATAGTTTATTTTATCTTACTTGTCTTGATAACAGTCCATTGAGAAGGAACTCAAGGCAGTAACCTAGAGGCAGGAGAACTGCAGGAGAAGCCATGGAGGAGTTCTATTTCCTGACTTGCCTCCATGAGTTGGTCAACCTGGGTTCTATACAGCCCAGGACTACCTGTCGAGAAATGGTACACCAACGATGGCCAGAGTTCTCCCATATCCATTTCTAATTACGAAAACACAACATGAGCTTGCCCACGGGTATTTTCTCAATGGAAGTTTCCTCTTCCCAAATGACTCTAGCCTGTGTCATGGTAACAAAAAAAAAAAGTAGACAGAACAAGTTTCTTCTGTTAGAGAATATTGTGCTTAAAATGAGATATTCCCCTACAGAGATAACACATTTGAGTATTTGGTCTTCAGCTGGTGGCAGTTTGGGAAAGATTAGGAGGTGGGAGTTTGCTGGAAGTGTATGGCTTAGGGTTTCAAAATATTTCCCCTAGTTCCTGTAAGTCTCTCTGCTTCACGTTTGTAGATCTGGATATGAGCTTCTGGCCAGTGCTTCACTCTCATGCCTGCCCACCAGTTCTCATCCTCTCTGTCATAAGGATGATGGACTCCCACCCTTCAGAACAATAAACCCCAAGTAAGCTGTTCCTTCTATAAGTTGCCTTGGTCATGGTGTTTTATCACCCCGTTAGACAGGTGACTAACACAAATTCCTCCCTTTCTATCTAGAATGTAGAACAATGTGTCTTTCTGACATTCTCCTCAGGTGATTCTCAGATGCATGGGTGTATGACCAATCCTAGTGCACTACTGAATGCATGGAAAAGCTGGTCTTGGCCTGCTGCTGGTCTCAAAGTCTATGAAGCCCCATTACTAAGCCTGAGGATCCTTTACTAGTGTCATGCTTTCCAAGTGTCCCGTGGTTACCTTGAGACAGAAATAAGATCATGTCAGCAAGCTTTCACCTGTAGTAATAGCATGAAATGGTGTACATTAGATTCAATGTTTAGCATTTGATCTTTTTTGAGAGGCACTTATCCAACATCACAGGTTTAAGTGTTTCTATTGATTTTCATGTCTAGATTTATTGTGAACATATAACCTCCAGTTAGCCTAAAGCAGACTTTCTGATTTTTTTAAGCAAAAAAGAAAAAAAGAAAAAGAAAAAATATAAGGAAATACAAACTAGCTAGAAAAATATAACAACAGCACTGTAAACCTATGTGAGCAAGCTGTGAAAAACAATTATTTTTATAGCAAGAATTTGATATAAACATTATTGTTGACAATACTGCTTTCAGCATATAATAAATACCTTGGGGGAGGGTCATACAAACATATTAACTTGAAAGTTCTAGAAATGACTTTATATATTACAAATACAAACATTTCTTTAGAATGATATACTTACAGATGTTAAGTCTTTTGACAGCTTTGTGGCTTCTATTCCTTCCTTTTAGACAGTTATGAGATATACACTTTCTGTTTGTAGCTATTACTTGATGCTAGCTCAGATAGGAAAAGATTGATTATGAATATAGAGACAAACATTCATTTGCAATGTGTCTCTTCCCTGACATAAAATTTACATTTTGGGGGAAAGGGTATTACTCATCTTCTTCTCAGGACTTTGTGATCATCTTTTTACCATGAAAAGGTACCTGGGCTTTGTACTGCCTGCTCTGAATCAAACTTAGACCTGAGCAGGTTCTCACTGGTATGAATGGTCCTGGCCTGTTTTTCTTCCCTTCTTATTTATTTATTTTTTATTTTATATGTGTATGTGAATACATATGTGTATGTGAGCTCCAAGTGCAGGCCAGTGCCTGCTGAAGTCAGGAACTGAAGTTACAGATATCATTGTGAGCTACAATATGGATGTTGGAAATTATTTGAACCCTGGTCCTCCTCAGAAAGAGCGTGTGCTCTTAACCACAGAGCTGTCTGTCCAGCCCTGGTATGAGTGCTTATGATTAGAGTAACTATCTCAGAACTATGTCATTCTACTTGTTTTGCCTGCCCAAAACAACTAGAATGACAATCATCTATTTTTATTGTTAAAAATCACCCTACTTTATTTCTTACAGCATCAATATTCACAGTATCATAGAAAAATTACATATGTGTTTAAGCATTAATTTTAGTCAAGTAATACGAATGAATTAGATTTAGTATTTCTCCAATGGAAGACTGGAGATAGTAGAAATGATGACTAATCTTTTTTGTCTACTTACTTTGGCTTGAGAAATCACTTAGGACACACACACTTTCGGGGCATTTCAGTGAGGGTGTTTCCAGACAGGATAAATTGGGGTAGGAAAATCCTCCATTAATGTATGTGGTACCATCGTATGGACTAGAAGAGACAGGGTGAAAGGGAAAAGGTGAAAGTCTGAACCCCAGCCTTCAGCATTATGTCCTTTCGGCCAATACAATGTGACCACAGTCCTGCCACTGTGCCTTTCCACTATGATAGACTCTACACTCCTTCCCAGGAGCCCACATCATCTGTCTTAAGATACTTCTGTCAAGTAGCCATGCTTATGTCTTAGCATTTTCTCTTAGTGATGAGGAAAACTAATGCAGATAGAAGACATTTCTACACGTAATGTTTTTATAACTGACTTTATAATAATTTACTTGTTAATTCTCCATGCTACCAACAGTATACATTTAGAATCTCATCTCTGTTTCCTTATCAATGATGGAAGACTCACATAATGCTGATCTTCAGGCAATTTGCTAAATAGGAAAGACAGAACTAACAATGAAAATGTTTTATTTTTGCTGTAATTAACAACTAAATTAGGTTGATCTCATGGGCAAATTTATAAAACTTTAATTTAGACAATTTATTGTGCATAATTTTGCTTGCTTAAATGACTGGATTGTTTTCTACTTTAAATTTTTGTTTTAATTGTATTTTTTATTGTTCCTTAGAGTTCTTTATTTGTTCTGCCCAATTATTAACTTCATTATTTGATTACTAATTTGTATAATCTGCTCATGTTCACAACTGTGACTTAGCTTGTTGATTTACAAAGCTATGGGTTATTTCTCTGTTTATCATAATATACTATTATGAATTCTTGAAAGTGGAGGTAGAAAGACTTTTATGAGAGGGGACCTGGAAAACTAATATGAAATTGTTATTGCCTAAAATGACAAGGAAGTATCACCATGATACCTCAATAATATGACTGCCTAAATAAGATTTCATGAAGTATACCAATCGACACTTAGAAGGAGAAAACCTCATGAGATCTTCTCCATGTCAAAAGAACTATAGAATCCCTAGAGTGAGAGAAATGGCCTCCCACAGGGGTGAGCTCCTCAGTTATCCAAGTGGTCAGCCCTGAAATAATGTATGTACAAGTAACACTAAACAGACTGAGTAGGTTGCAGTTGCACATATGCATGTGTGCATACCTGCATGCATCTGTGTGTATATATCTGTGTGTACCTCTTTGTGTGTGTCTGTGTGTGTAATCAGTAACAATGTAGGCAAAAAAATACCATGATTTCAGGAGGTACAAGGTCAGGATGGTGGGAGGAAATGGAAGAGGAAATGATGTAACTACATTTTAAATTTAAAAATTTATTTAAAGAACTCCTCTTTATCTGAAAATTTTTAGTGTCGGTAAAGGGGTGGGATTGGAGGAATCAAATATTCTAAAATTGACACAATTTCATGCCACCACCACACTGGACCAACAATTGTCTTAAAACATTCTAACAGGATAAAACGAGTAGCCAATATCAACATGTGGCCCAGACTCATTTGGAACTCACTGTGAAGCCCATGCTAGCCTCAAACCCTTGGTGCTCCTACTGTTCATCCTGAGAGTGTTAGCATTTTTGGGCATCCACCACCACATCTGGCAGGAGTGGTCTTATGTTGGCCACTTTATGAGTGGTTTGATTTCTTGTTTTGAAAGGGAGAGTGAAGGGGTTAATTTCACTGTTTCAATTTAAACAGAATGTTTCTTGCTTCCTACCTGTCTCCTTCCCTCACCTAGGTCTCTAATGTCTCTATTCCTCCCACTCTTTAAAGCAGCCAGTTCTTGGTCTTTCTAATTGCCTTTAGTTCATTTGTCCTAGCATAGCATATTATGCACATGTCCATACATTGGTAGGTGTATGGAAGAGCAAATAATGCATGGAAAGGTAAATCAAGTATATCAATATAAACCAGCATGTATATTGTTTATTTAAAAAGTTACTGTTATACACAAAATACATTACAAGTTGATATTGCTATAATAATGCCTTACTCCCTAGCTATTAATCTCCACTACAGAATATCACATGTATATTTAATCTTTCTTCCATGGAACTAAGCTTATTTACATGCTCTATACAGAGTATAGTTTTAAGGACATTTTAATATTGGCTACTAATTTTATCCTGTCAGAATGTTTTAATGTAATTACATGGGGATGTTGCTGGAGTCTTAGCTTATTTAATCTACGTTTTCTGTGTTTGACCTTTCCTGTGGGTATATATGACAGACACCCACACTATCCTACAACGTTCCCAGAGAAAGGTTCGGAGCAAAAAATGAGAAAAAGCTCAACAAGAATTATTTTTGTGTAACCACAGTTTGCGATCTGTGTCCTGTGGCAATGAAGAAGAACGAAAAACAAAGATAAATAAGGGACTTACTTGCAACTCATATTCTCTGCCACTTAAAATGAAGCAAACAAGGGATGAAATAAATGGTCGCTAGGGAGCACAGCACCTTCTCTCTGATGACTGTATTTACTTTCAAGTAATAGTGCTTAGAGATAATATGTACAAGAGTCGACATAATTCTTTCCTTTATTTGATGACAGTGTCTTGATCCTAGTGAGAGGGCAAAGTGCAGTCGGTTTGTTTCCCATGTTATTTCTTATCCCATTTGCATGTGGGATAGATCACAGAGTTACTGTTTTAATTATGATTGTTAACACAAAGTTTGAATCCAAAGTAACGAAAAACGGTGAAAATTAACTTGTTAGCAGTATAGGAGAACAAAGCATGGGCATTATGATAATGTAATCATCGAGGATCTGAAATAAAATCCATTTTAAAGACAAAGTTAATGGTTCCCTTTGAAATCTCCATGTAAAAATTGAAAACACAACTTTAATAGAAGACAGACACAGGTAGTGTATGAAAAATTACAGCTGGGGAAATTAATAAAAATAGTATCTAAAACAGTATTAGTAAGATATGAAGCTCATTCATTAATGGTCTCTAGGATAATATATCACTGAAAATGTTGCTTGAAGGACAGTCTTTGATAGGATTATGTACAGTATAATAGCAAGCTCCTGGAATTAAAATTCACCGAGAAGATACATCTTGTGAACTGAAGGGTAAGAAGATAATAATGGTAACATTAATAATAGTAAATAACAAGAATAAAATGACTCACATAAATAGAATTTCCATCAGCCACCATTATTGCAATTATGAGAATGATAAGCTAGTAATCTGGAGAAAATAGCTAATCTTTATTGATTCACTGTTTAATTTCTTTTTATTTTACAGGCTTTAGAACTGTCAATAACAATAATGTGTACCAGCAGAAAAAAAAAAGTTTTGCTAGGGAAGAATAGAGGAAGAATGTACCTCATTGTGCAACCTACAGCATTTCTAAAGGTTCTTTTAAGAAATGCATTTATATTCTATTGTGGAGGAAAACTAAAAAATGCATTCAAAAGATCCCCCACCCGCTTTTAAATGATCCTTGTGGGATTTGCTCTAACAGAGTTTATGGGGTTCTGGAGACAAAGTCAGAAAGCGCGATAATGCAAGCTGTGCCTCTTTAATCGCACCGAGTTCAGGATTATTCTTCCTCAGTGACACCTGAGAAAAAAAGACAGGCCATCAACCAGCTGACCCTACGGCAGCCCTAGGGGCAGTGCCACTGCCACCAGCAAAGTGAGCAGCTAGGGAACAGAGCAGTTATCCAGGGTCCAGATAATAGCAGGGGCAGCAACTCACTCCCAGACTCGGGGAAATACGTTCTTTGTTTAGCACATGGTTTCTGGCAGCCAAGTCTCTTCTAGGGAATGAAGGTTAATTTTCTCTAAATGTAAATGAAAGATGAGAATGGGAAATGATGACTCATGGAGGTGCTGAGGCAGTGGCATGGGTGAGGGGAGGGGTGGCTAGGAGATGGCTGGAAATTTCCCTGCATTTGATCTAGAATACACAGAGAAAAGAATTACCTCACTCTTAAAACAGGCTGTAATTCCGTAGAAGACTGGGAGGGAGGGGGGCAGGTGGGGAGGCAAGGTTAGAACTTTTTATATAGGTTAATATACATTTTCAGTTTCTTTTCACTTACAATATGTATATGCTGTGTAAACCCCTAACTTTCTATAGGAGTTTTAAACTATGTGTTCTTAATCGTTAAGATATGCACATTTCATTTATTTATTTACATTTAGCTTCATGTATGATTGCACATGTGGATTATCCCAGTATTGGGGAGATTGAGGCAAGTCCAAGTACAGCCTGATATTCACGGTGTTAATCAACAGAAAATTAGAAACAGACAGAATAAAAAAAAAAGAAAAATATAAGAAGTACAGAAAACATTTTGAAGCCGGGCGGTGGTGGCGCACGCCTTTAATCCCAGCACTTGGGAGGCAGAGGCAGGAGGATTTCTGAGTTCGAGGCCAGCCTGGTCTACAGAGTGAGTTCCAGGACAGCCAGGGCTATACAGAGAAACCCTGTCTTGAAAAACAAAAACAAAAACAAAACAAAAACAAAAACAAAAACAAAACAAAAAACAACAACAAAAAAAAAACAGAAAACATTTTGCTGAGTTGTTTTATTTTGTTACTCATATATCTTAAGCATTTTCCTCTTTGGAAAACTATAAGCCCTGTGACTAAATCAAGACATCAATACTATAAAGTTTCAACAGTTAGAATATCTGTTCAAATCCTGAGAACTGCTCACTTATTCTTCCTATAGAGATGACATGGATTCCCTGAGAAAATGAAAGAACTTCTGGTCTACCTCCCACCTCTTGTCCTTGTAGCCCAAGAGTGCCCTGCCACAGCTTAGTCAGGGAATGCTTCCTAGGCTCTACAGGTCGCTGGCATTCAGCCTCTCAGAAACTTTCTGCTGGCTTCAAGAAAGCACATTTTAACATTAAAAATTTTCATGTCATCCAGTTTTCCTTTCAACTACTTAGTTTCATTTTACATAAGTATAGGTTTAGGAAGAAAACTTTTGCTTGTACACTGCCATTGTGACTTCATGGTTGCTGCCATCACTGTGGGGGCACCTTCCTTGTTCCTGTATGTTTGACCTTTCTTTATCATTCATGCCCCTTTCTGTTAGCATAATGAGACAAGCAAGCAAATTTCCTTCAAGACATTATTAGTGACACAAGCAGATTCTATCTCTGTCCACAAGTTGGTCAGCTATATCTCAGTACAACTTTTATGAGACTCATTTCTTTTCTGTTGTTGGTTGGTTGGTTTTGTTTTGTGATAGGGTCTTTCTACATAGCACTGGCTGTCCTGGAACTATGTCAAATAGGGTGGCCTCAAACTCACAAAGATCCTCCTGCCACTACCTCTGAGTACTGGACTTAAAAGTGTGTTCTACCATGCCCCATAGCAAGACTAATCTTTAAATAATTTATAGGTGAAGCTAAAGAAGATACAGTATAACATCTAAGCCAAGTCACTAAAAAGTAACCAGAGTTATGTGTTTATCTGCCCAATAACTCATTTTGAGTATTTAGCAAACCAACTTAATTACTCATATACTATTTGCCTGTTAGCCACATATGGGCTGTATTTGGATACAACAGCTGACTCCAAAAGACGGCATCTATTCATATGGAGATGATTCTCAGGGCCTTGCAAAGCTCCTTATATAAAAGAAGCTAGAAGCAAAACAGATTCAGAGTAGCAAACAGTTATTAAAGAAATAGACTTTTGAAAACAGGCAATAATATGTAGCTTAATTTTCATGTGTATATATGGTGAGTGTGTGTGTGTGTGTGTGTGTGTGTGTGTGTACATAGACTTTGAGGCCAGAGGCCAGAAGTTAATACTAGGTATCTTCTTCTTCAACTACTCTCTGTCACATTCCCTGAATCACAATCTTTCACTGAATCTGGAGCTCCTGGGTGTTGCTAGGCGGGCTAGCCAGTGAGCCTCAGATATCCCTTTGTCTCTTATCTTCCAGTGCTGGAGTTTCAGATGTAGTCAACCACACCCAGATTTTGTGTCGGTGACGGAGATGCAAGCTCAGGTTCTAATGCATGAGTCGTAGGTACTTTCCTAATGCATCCATCTTGGTGGCCCTTCAAATTGTGTAGTTTAAACCGGAGGCCATACAAATTAGTCCACGGGAACAATGTAAGGTGTGGGAAAGCAGTGGGCAGAAGTGCTGTGGTCGTTTCTCGTGAGACCCCGTGAAGGGACAGATCCTATGATCTTGTACTCACATTCAAATGTTCCAAATGTAACCTTTCAAAGCAAGGAAGATGCTCTGTCAAAATAAGGAGGAGGAAAAACTGAACAGGATGGAAGCTGTCTCCAGAATTTGATGTTAGCCTAGTCTCCTTTCTTTATAACCTTGTACTCTCTGATCCCCGATGGATGAATGGCGTAAGCCGTCTTTCCTGTTCCATGGCTGTCTCTGATTTCTCTGCCTCTCTTCTGGCCTTTCTTCACTTTATTCTTCCCATCACACTTAAACAAATCGACATGACGCCCTTACTTAATATTTTTAAGGCTGAGCAACTGTAGAATAGCATGATAGGCTCTCTTTATGGGACAGCCCTGGCACTCGCTCCGAGGGTCAGCTCTTCATTCTTCACTTTACAGTTTCGACTCTACTCATCTGGTCCTAACTGCAGGACCAGGAGCTTAGGGCTCTGGCCCAGACATCTTCAACTTTGCCTCCAATTACTCTTTGTTCTTTTTGGTGATATGAAAGCTACTGTTTTTGTCTTCAAAACCTCAACCAGGTGTCTCTTTTTAGTGACACACTGTCCCTGCTTATAGCTAGTCTGTGTAGAATTTATGAAAATCAAATTTACCTGCATCCCCAGTGCTATTTATGGACCTTATATGCATAAGGTCCATAAATAGCACTGGGGATGCTTGCCCCAACTCTAGGTTGATCTGGGGCAAGCACCAAATAAAAGAGTGAATTCAGTTGTTAACAAGTAAAAGAGGTGGTGGGAACCAGGCAGAGATCTTGACGATTTTGCTTTTCCTTTTTGAATGAAGGCTCCTGTTGGAGACATTGCAGCTAGATAGTCAAATATCCAGCTAGACAACAGAAAGGTCTGAACTCTTACATACTCTTCATATCTGGAGCAGAAGCAATAGTAAAATATCTAAGAACTAGGAACATTAGCAGAAACATCCTCATAAGGTACACAGTGCTTTCTTTCAAACATTTCCTGGTTTCTCCTTGCCGGTACTTAACTCATTTCAGAATAATAATAAATATTGCCCTCATACATGTAGCATAGATCTTTCACTTTCAATTCTATGTTCTTTACCTCAACGTCTTCATGTACATCCATGAGATACAACTCCTCCTCTTCTTCTCCTTCACATTTTAGAGAGGAATACTGTATTGACATTATTTCCACCCTACCCTGTTTCCCACCCAAGTCCTCCCATGTCCCCTCATTTCCTCTCAAACTCATGGCTTATTCTTTAATTATGTTCTTATACATAAATAAATAAATAAATAAATACATACATACATACAAACACACAAATACACATATGAATATATAAATACAACCTGATGAATCATTTTAACATTGTTCATGTATATGAGTCTGGGGCTACTCATTTAGGATTAGGTCACCTATCAGGGCCTTTAGCCCTGGCACTGAGTGATTCGCTGTCTTTAATTGATACTAAAGTGCTATGATTTAGTAAAATGAATATTATTTAACACATAATGTCAGTTACATATTACTTCCTTTAAAAAACCACAAAGTATGGATATGATTAGAAATTATACACAGTGGAGATTGCTGGGGCCATTTTTTTTTACAAAGACTCTGAACGTTATTACTGCTTTCTCATCTGGAGAGATAAGGCCTGAACACGTGCAACCGAAATCTTTAGGACAAAGTTAAGACCTGAAGACTTAAAGACCCAAGCTGCTCATTCTGTCAGTTCTTGGCAGTATGTGTTTATGAAATTACCTATCAGTAGTCCCTGGAACACAAAGATTGTGTATTTGTTTAATTTGGTATGATCTTCCATTTCATGCTTTTCTACTTATGTGCCATTCAGTGGTTTGTACTGGAGACACCAGTAATAATTATCAAATCTTCTGAATAGCCTGTGTCTCTCTAAGGATAATCAAGTATCATAATACTTCTGTCTTTTTTAGTAGCATACGTATAAAGGCATATATAAAATAAAGTAAGATTTTGTTAAGGGGAAGGAAGGCACACAGAGAAAGAGTTGATACAGTAAAAAACCACAAATATTAGACTGAATACACAGGAGAGAATGATACCGTCTTAATGGAGCAGGGATTTTTTGAAAGCATAAAGCTTTCAAACATGGATGTTCAGATTGTTAATTAGATAATTTAAGTAGAAAAATTAACTCCTAAATTTATACTATTCCCATTTCTGTACTTTGTGTCTGTTGTTGATTTTCTGTAATAGCAAACTGATCTTACGGCTACTTGCTTGCTCTTTACGTTTGTCTGGGTGCTTTGTATAAAATACAATACACTACAGATGTCAACTCAGGAACTAAATAGCACATATTTCTAAAGAACCATAAAAAATATTAACAATATAGAAACAATGGCTCGGTAATTACTTTTTGCTGTGGAATGAGGTGAGACATTTATCCTTATGGAGTCCTAATGCACTTACCGTCACATCTGCCCCTGTGGTCTTTTTCCCTTTGTTGATAAATGCATAGTGCAGGTGCCTGGTACGGCCACTATGGGTATTTGAGGTCATCCTATACTGTTAGCACAAATGGTGTGAACAATAGTTTATATGCCACTTAACTCTTTGGAAGAAGTGGTTAACCTTGCTAGAAAGGGCAGATCAGTCATGTATAGTTATTAAGACCTGGAAGGGTTTGTTATGCTCTAAAATCCTTTCATGCAGTGCAGTGTACTTCTGTCAGAGGCCTGTTAAAGCCAGAAAGCAAAGGAAGGAGATGCCACCTCTAGAATTTTTACAAAATGTATACATGCAATAGGTGAAGGAAGTTTTTCAAAGGCCCATTTTATTAAGACGCCTAGACTCCAGAGGTGGCAAACACTTTCTTCCTAAGAAGGGGACTTTCTAAAAACAAACTGAAGAAGTAAGAATAGCAGCTTTGCAAACGTTAAAGGTTTTTTTTTTAATTCCCAGCCTTTTATGAGGAATTCAATCTTATCACCTTGTTTAAAGGTTTCAGAATGATCTTATGAGGCTTTAACTGACTGCTGTTGCTGTGAAATGGAGGGTCCCTATTAAACTGACTCCATGTCGTTACTAGACATCACTTAAAATTAACTTCCAGCACATGCCCTAGTAAGTATGTATTTTTTAAAGATTATTTATTTATTATTTATGTGAGTATACTGTAGCTGTCTTCAGACAGAACAGAAGATGTTTATATTACAGATGGTTGTGAGCCACCATGTGGTTGCTGGGAATTGAACTCGGGACCTCTAGAAGAGCAGTCAGTGCTCTTAACCGCTGAACCATCTCTCCAGCACCCGTAAGTATGTATTTTTAATCTCAAGGGCCAACCTATGATGTTCATCTCCAAAGGAAACAGCTAAGAGTAAGACAACCTCAAGCTTTGTAATAGTAATCACAAGTAGACTCTTTTCTTTATTCATGGCCAGCAAAGGGTTTAATATAAGAGAAGAAACCCAACCCCCTCTTATTAATGTCAAACAATACTCAATTGTGTTGGGTGATTTTTTTTCTGAAAAAAAATTTTCTTATAATATTTTACAGGTGCAGTCGATATTGTTAAAACAGATAGAGACTGATAGGTACATAAACATGAGGCAAGCACTGTTTTCCCCAAAGACCAAGCCAGAAGCGCAAAGCCCCTCATTTGTCATGTCTGCAATAAAACATCTGTGCTACATTTGTTGTTGTTGTTGTGTTTCATTGATGCTATTAACAAGCAAAAGTGTGTCCACATGACTTCTTCCTAAGCGCAGTTTACCACCCCTGCTATTTAAATATCTCCTAACTGGCAAAATTAAACCATGTCTCTTTACTTATTTATTGCACTTGTGAAAAGATTAATGGGGATGTGATTCCTTGAGGCTTTTACATATAACCCCTCCACAAAGAACAAAATTATACGGTTTGGCAAATGAACTAAATTAGCTACATTTATTTAAATAATCACTATAGAGGAAACAATAAATCAACAACATTCTGCACACACACAAAAGTGTTTACAGAGTGTCTTGTAATTTGTTTTATCAAGGACACAGACTTTTTTGCTCTTAGCTAATCTTGCCTCTAAGACTCTGTTATCACATCAGCCATTAATGAGTATTTGCTATAGACATTTAGCTGAGGCTTCGGAACAGGAAAAAAATAGGGACCGATTTTGCCACGTTCTGGTGCAGTTATTCTGAGATACATTCTTCTAATAAACATGTTGTCAAAGGTTCCTAATAACTTCTGAGACAGTCAAAAATTAAATGGCAGGGCTTTGTTAAGTCAGGAAAGGAGATGATTTGAATGGTCATAATCGTGCAATTATCTCAGTCTCTCTATATTTCAAAGGGCTCTGTCCATATCTGAGTCTCTATCAGAAGGAAGTGAGCAGAGAGCTCTAATGCTGAACCTGTGATATATTCATAAATCAGCCCTTTCAGAGCCCGTCACCAGCTCTATAATGAGGGTCATTATTCAGGCAGAGTGTCAAAACTACTATCAAAGGACCTTCTCAGAATTACAATCATTCTGTTTCTTGTTAAATAAGCAATGTAGTACACAAAAATGGCAAACAAGAGCCAGGTCAACTTGATACAGCGAGGGCACGGAGATCTCTAGAGTAATTTTCCTTCTGGGAATTCTGATGGCTACTGAGATGAATTATACACACCCTCAGAAAAGATTAATGGTAATAAAACACTTTGAACATTTTTCCTACAAAAGCTTTGCAAATTGCTCATAAGCAACTTTAGAAACAAAGCCAGGAGAGAAATGACTTGTTTCTGCTAGACTCGAAACTCAAGGAAATTCAACTTACCATCGGAGATAACACCATCCATCCATCCACCGAGAAAAGTTTTAATATGATTATGGTCATTTTAGTCATTACAAAGAGGTAAGTGATGATTCAGTTCATACTAATTGATTGCCACTTCTATGAAAATTCTCGCAGTTTCACTGACACAGGACTATGTACCCATATTTGGCACAAATATACTAAAATACAGAACATTTAACAGTAATATAGGAAAGAATTTTATGAAGTCCATATTTCTCTGCTAGACACAGTGTTACAGCTGGAGGAAGACACTAAAGGTGGCTTTATAAAAACTTTCATTCTTTGTATGTCAAAAGGCAAGTAGCAGTCTTTAGAATTACATGACTGTTAAATATACAAGTAAGTCTCTCTCTCTCTCTCTCTCTCTCTCTCTCTCTCTCTCTCTCTCTGTGTGTGTGTGTGTGTGTGTGTGTGTGTGTGTGTGTGTGTATACATCAGTGCTCAACCTAAGGTTTTCTACTTAGGAACTCCCAGGAATCTGCCTGTTTCTAGCTCCCCAGTGCTTAAATTATAAAAGTATATACCACCATATGCTTCTAAGGATTAAACTTAGGCCACCATTCTTGTGTGGCAAGCACTTCATTGAATAAGCTATCATCTCGGCCCCAAGACTGTGTCCTTACGCAACCTAACCAGGAAATGCTTCAGCATGATAGGAAAGTTTGTCACCAATATATATGGACACAAGTTTGGGAAACTTGCATCTTGTTGCCAAACTCACCAAGAATATTTTTGCAGGAGAGTTTGACAATGTGAATATAAGTTTTTAAAAATATCTGTTGAAATGTGAATCTAAACTTACTACTTGCAGAAACTCTTCTGAACAATATAATTATGTATAAATAATAATCAAAATTCTAAATGGCTGTGGAGACCAGATACTAGGGAGGAAGGCCACAGGTTCAAGAACTGCCTGAACTGCAGAATGAGCTAAAAATGCCTCAAAATTCCACTACTACTATCACACACACACACACACACACACACACACACACACACACACGAGGGAAGGGAGAGAAACTAAGCTAAGTATCTCAAAACAAAATATACAATCTCTTTATACATTTCTGTATGTTTCAAATTTCATTCAATAGATTTGTGTTAGCTTTGCAATAAAAATATAAATATTTTGTAATAATTCTACGATCATAACATACTTATTTTAAAAGAAAATCTTGAAAGCTAAGAGGTTCAATTTAAAGTGTATCCAAGTTCAAAATACTTTTCGATCATTAGTTAAATTGTTTCCTTTATAGTACTTTCCATTAAATGAGCATTTATAATTTTAAAACGGTTATATTTAACACATTTATGAAATCATTTGTGTTGAAAGGAAGTAAAAATGAAATTTTTTGAACACTTGAAAACTAATTTTTAAGTATGTTTTATCCTAGTATATTTTATTTTACTTCATTTATTTTGTGAACAGATCTCATTCTGTCCTCCTGATGGCCTGGAACTCACTGTAACCAGGCTGGCCTTGAACTCAGAGAGATCTTTCTGCCTCTGCCAGATTAAAGCCATGCTTCACCACACTGGTCCCTGCTATACTTCAGTTATTAAGTTTAGATGCATTGATACCAATTAAACATGCAATGATATACTTAAAGAATCTTTCTGTGAGTTTTAAATCCCAATTTTTGAGCCTGAGTTTATTGGCTAGAAATAATAAGGTAAAACTATAGTAAACTTTATAGATAATTCAGAGCATAATCTCAACAACTAAAAGGTCATTTAAAAGTGTTAACATTTGGGTTGTTTACAACATTTACTTAACAACATTTGATTGTTAAGTAAAGATCAAACATGAAACTAAAATAATAATAATAAAAGTAAATAAAATCTCTGTATATTGCATGCAAAGGTATTTTAACAGCTTTTAGAAGAGTCTGGGAAATGAAAACATGGAAAAGGTTATCATTCAATTGGTATTAAGTTATAAGCATAATTTCCAATGCACTCTTACTTTGTACAGGACAATGAAAAACTTATGTGTGGATCATTTGACTGAGCTAGAAATCAGCTTGAATATTTTCTATCATAAAGAAATGATAAATGACAGAAGTTGAAGTGTTGCACATTGCACATGTTAATATGGATTAAAACAAACATCATACAGTAACCTACTAGTATCATTTTAAAATACATTTCATAATAAAACAAGCATGTTTTACTGTATTTTTCTGCTTCGGAAAGAATACATCTCCTCAGAGAAGGCACTACAGATCTTTTTTTGTTTTCCCACCTTCTTACCTCTGTATGTTGAACTTGTTGGTGTCCTTGGCTATTATTATTGAAAACAGAGACAATGCCATCACTCCTTGAGACTGTGACAAAATTTAAAGTTATGCAGAACTCATGGTAGCAACATTGAGAATTACACAGAATACAGAGGGCAAAAAAAACAAAGGGGCGTCTGATCTTATTTTTCTTCTATGCTTCAATTCATATTCCCTAGTGGAAACAACGAGGTGAAGGAGGCTGACGTCCAGTCACATATCCCAACAAACCTTCAACAAATATTATGTAACCAGAAGGTGTATTAAATTTTACCCAGTCAAGCCGGGCGTGGTGGCGCACGCCTGTAATCCCAGCACTTGGGAGGCAGAGGCAGGCGGATTTCTGAGTTCGAGGCCAGCCTGGTCTACAGAGTGAGTTCCAGGACAGCCAGGACTACAGAGAAACCCTGTCTTGAAAAAAAAAACCAAAAAAAAAAATTTTTTTTTACCCAGTCAGCCTGGGTAAAGCAGAATGAGCTAAAATGGCCCCAGCCAGGGCAGCCTGGGCAAATAACACCAAACATTTACTCAGGATTTCCTTCCTACCAAGCTTTCCTGTGTAGTGGTGGGAAGAACCTTGCTCAATCATTTCAGATTCTCTGTCAAGTTGAAGAGACTCCGTGACAATAAATCCTACCGTGTCCAGACTTCCTCTTTAAGGAAATTGATATCAAGGAAATAATCAAAAGCAAACCAATTACGTTCTGATATCTTTTATCCATCTATTTGAATTTAACTATCCATTAAATGGTGTTTGCATATGAAGAGATGCTCTATTTTATGCAGAGGCACTCAATTATTTAGATTATACATTTGAAGAAACTGCTCAGTGGAAGGACTTTCCTTGTAATGTAGGACTATTACATTTTCTTACATAGTTTACAGATTATTAAACTAATATCAATTCGACCCACACTAGCAGATACTGGATTCTCACCTTTGCCTTTGAGACTTAACTACTTTAAGGGTCTAACTACTACCCTAAAAATTAGCAACCCATGTCAATCATTTCAAATTATACCAAATTATGCAAATTGGTTTGGGGAAAAGAATTGTATGAGAAGAGTCCACAAAATTTAATTTCAGTAGAGATCACAGGTGAGGTCTGTAGCAGCTCACTGCTGCTCAAAGGACTCCCAGCAATCTAAGGCTAATAAGCAGGGACTCTCTTGTTTCTAAGTGGCTTTTCCTCAGCTGTGCAGGTCAGCACAAGGCTTGGCAGGTGCCTCCCTCTCACAGGAATGGACACTCCACTTCAGCCTCACATCCAGCAAAGACTGTTGTTCCGGCTTGCTTTGTTAGAATGTTGCTTTTAAATGTCCCTGAAAAAGGTGTTAGGTCATGAAAGCATGTATCTATTCGGTGTACTGTTTACCGAAAACAGCAGGCAGCTAGACTTAAATTTTTCAAGGAAGTAAGTTTCTATAGATTCTTCAAGATGGTTGTCAGGTTTTCTTTTACTTCATTGTATTTTTTTTAATTATTAAAATTATAGATCATTTCCAGAAAACCGTCACAGACTCACACATACAAACACACACTCAAAATAATCTCCTGTTCATCTTACTGCTATAACTTAGATAAGTAATTTAATATGAGTAATAAATAAAGGCATATTTTAGATATGTCTTATAAAAAAAAAGGATTACAGAACATTTTACTCAGAAATGGCAAACCAGGGACTTTATTCTCCAGTGTGCTTGGTTTGGAAAACTGGGTTTGCAACTCTCTGTTTACATATTCTCAGCCTACATCAGTTGTTTATATTTTCCACCTGGTCACCAAATGAATTTGCGGTGGCTATTGGAGAATCTTGCTTGTTAAACTGTCTTTGTTTTAACAGATAAATTGAGGGTCATAGAGGTTAAGTGGATACTCAAGATCCTACCGCGAGTTAATGGTGTATCCGGGAGGAGGGCCCGGCAATCTCACTTCCTTCTTAGTGTGTTTTTTCTCAAACCTCTGCTGAATAGGCAAACGGGAATTTTTACACGACGCTTCTTTGTGTTTCATTTAAAGGATTTAGAGTGGCAAATGTCTTCTATTAATCTAAAATGTGTTGGGGTCAGAAAAATGATTCAGTCAACAAAGTGCTGCTTTACAACATGATAACCAGAGTTTATACCTAGCCTTCATATAAAAGCCAGGCATGATACCAGGGGAATGCAGAGAGGCAAATCCCTGTGGCATGCTGGCTAGTCAGCTTACCCTAGTTGATGATGCCCACTTATCCTAATTAGACATCCTGTCTCAAGAACAAGGTTTAAGGGCTCATGAAGAATAATACCTAAAGGTAACTTCTAGACTACACACATGTATGCATGCACAGTTACACATAAACACACACACACACACACACACACACACATACACACACACGCACAGAGTAAAATGTACTCCTCCATTTACCTAAGTGTAAGATGAAAACTATGTTATGCTTTTCTGCTTGCTTGTTCTCTAGAAACCCAGGTCTTTTCAGAACCCACACTACATTTTCTGTGTTGTTATGGTTTTCGTTTGCATAAAACAAATAGGGATGATTGTTTGTTTGTGTCAGCTGAGCTGAGCCAAACAAGAGGTAGTCAGTCACATGATGATTTAGGTGGTACTGCGAAGATATGTTTTAGATGTGATTAGCATTGAAAAAAAATCAGAGTTTATGTAAAGATGATCTTGCATAATCTAATAGACCTGTTCTCATGGATAGAAAGGCTTTAAGTTTAGTACTGAAGATAGTGTTACTAACAGAGTATCAGGTCCTAATGGTTTTCAGCCTACTGCTCCTGAACGCTGGCTGTACTGACTGTGGACGCACCAGGTCTGAGTTCTACGACTGTACAAACAAATCTATTAATGAAATTAACAACATGCTATATATGTACATTATACATATTGAATAGATGAAAAATCCGGCGTAAAAATTAGTGAAAAAGTGTTTTCTAATTTTCTTTACTGAATTGTTGACTACGTGAATCTCTCACCTCTTCTATGATTAAAATCTATATCTTTTAATTTTAAGTGTTGCGATATTTAAATGTGTTGACCACATTTAAATTCATTTATACTGAAGGAATAGAGTGTCTATTTTATTCTTCTTTTTAGAAAATCTACTTCCTTGTCTTTCATGAGTAAAGAGGACAGACTTCCTTTGTTACAGAAATATACAAAAAGAATCTACTGAAAAATAACACTTGAAGGAAAGCCGGCACAGTTTTATAATCTGTTCTCAGCTGCTGAAGAAGAACCTGGTTAAGTCTCCCCAGACCATTACGATTCCCTTGTTTTAAATCTCTAGTGCTGTAAATAATGAAAGAGCAACATCCTCCGAGCATTGTATTGACTGTGGTATCTCTTTGAAGTAAGACTTGGCATATGAGTTACTCAGATCCTGTTCTCCCACTAATTAAAATCCCCATGTATTTTTTGAAGACGTGAGGATGTCCAAAATTTTGCTAGTGATAATACACTTATTTGACTTTGTAACTGATCAAACCTGTCTCTTAGTAGGTAAGGCAACAGCACCATCATCACTACAAACAAACGTTTCTCTTTTATGCCTGAAATAGGAATAAAACCAGATCATGTTCTCAAATAGCTGATCACAGTGACAGTTTCTAAATGCTCCATTGCCATCTTAGTTTCACCTGTATGGTATTTAGATACACATAAAACTTTACCTATAGCCACTAATGAAAGAACTAACAAAAGAAACTAGTGCTGTATAATCAAATCTTTGATAAGGCAGCAATTCACAAATACAAGGAATGCTGACTGCAGCTCACAGTCAGGTAACCTCAGCGAGACAGGTGCACTGCATATGCCTCAGATGCAGTATGCACTCTAGGACACTCAGACCAGACTCTAAAGGCTTTTTATGAGAAATGTTCTGGGATAGCAAAACATTTAGGTAAACAGGGTTTTGTGTAATCACGGGAGTTGCCGAGTAATTGATTCGTGTCTGAAGAAGTAACCATGTGGATAGGATGTGGTTTTAAGTTGAAGATTTAGAATCTATAGAGTTTTAGATACATCAACGGAAGAGTCCCACATTTCATTAGCAACATTAATGTGCACAGTGTTTGCATTTTAAACACATCAAAGTAAACTATCTGGAATCCTTTGGTTAGCCCCAGAGATGGTGAAAATTTGAAACATAAACATTCACTTGTTTGAATAAATAGTGTTCTTCAAATATAATTGGTATTGGGACTAAATATTAGTTACAGTGGAAGAAGGGATTTCCAGGATGTGGGAGTATGAGCAAAATCGCTGTTTTTTTCCCGATTCTTGCATTATTCTTTAGATGTTAGCAACAGCTCTACAGTTCTTTGTGTAGGATTGCGGCCTCATCCTCATGGGCTTCCCCCATCCATGTTAGCATGTTTACCGTTGTGGTCCTTGCTCAGCTCATCTTCATGTAGCCACTTGGTCAGACTCTACTGCTGTTGCCTATGAAATCCCAGGAGAGAGCCCTGATTCTCTTGCTCTTAAAATCTTTCTGCCATCACCTCTCCAATAATCTCTTAGATCTATCCTTTGGACTGGACTTGGACCTTTTATTTTGATTGGTTAAAAGCATAGATAATGTAGTAAGGCTGAGAATTGCAGAAATAGTCTTCACCAGGAAAGAACATACCAACTGGTTACTCAATACTAAATGTTGAGCTCTGAGAACATGCAAACAGGTAGCAAGACTAAGAGGGTTTAACTTATGCATTAAGGAAAGAATATTTTTTTCATGTTACATTTAACAACAATTAATGAAAAATCATGAATTTGAAAGAGAGTTCGGAAGATTTGGAGTGGGGTTGGAGTTGGGGCAAAGGAAGGAATGGAAGGGGAAATTATATAATTATAATCTAAATTTTTTTACTAAAAATAAATTAAAAAGTGCAGCACACAAAAAATTGTTATGTGCAGAAACTAAATATTATGTAAAATTATGTACTTTACATCACTTTCCCCTGGATTTGTTTTTTGGTGCTATGAGTTTCTACTGACAGGAGGAATAAGGAATGGTCCTAATCTTTTGTACCACATCTCTATTTGCTTCGGCAGCATACTCACATTTTTTTTCACAGGTTATTAAATGCTCAATCTTTATTTAATTACATTAGTGAGTAATGGGGAGATATTGTCCAGGGAAAGCAATGCCTTTAAACTTCAGTTATTAACCAACATTTTGATATCCAAGGAAAGTCACAAGTACTTCTCATGTTCTCTTAGACAACTTTTCATGTTCTCCTAGACAGGCTCAATCATTTTTCAGATTTCATCATGGACAGCTATTTCTATTTTATTTTGTTGGCATTTAACATTTGCGAGTACTCACAATGAGTAAAGTTTATAGCTTATGTGCAAAATAAATTTGTCATTGTTCTTCTGTGCCTTTCTATACACACACTCACACACACAGTCACACACAAACACAGACCAACATTTTTTCTCCACTATACCTACCCTCTTCCTATTCTATACTTCAAAATGCTTTTATTTTTTCCCTTTTTTAATTAGATGTGATCTTTATTTACATTTCAAATGTTGACCCCTTTCCCCGCTTTGACAGTGCCCCCCACTGTCAAAGTACCACCTATTATTTCTTTGAAATTCGAAATTGAAATTCCTTTTCTCATTTTTTTTTTTTTTTTACCAAATGTTAACAGAGTTCTTTTACTCTGTTTGGGAATACTGCTCTTTCATTGATTTGTGTCTCTCTGGCTCATGGCAAAGTATTTACTCACTTTTTTTTTCTCATGCCATTGGCGTATTTTTGAAGCATGCTTTTCTAGCCAAGAGGAGAGGATACTTTGGATCTCCCATTTGTTTTATGAGATTCTCTTCCTATGGTCACGTTTATGGGAAACTGTTTAAGCAATGGAGAAGAGAGGCAGAGGCAGCTAGCTCTTCTGTTTTCGTGTCCTTGGTGATTCTGCCCTGGCTGCCCTTGCTTCCGGTGAACTACTTTCCGAGCTGTACAGCTTCCAATTTGTTTCCCTTTCCCTCGCAGCCTCTGAGTACTTCTTATCTACTGTTTCTGTGCTTCTAATTTCCATTTAGGTTGCAGAAGACTGTCTTTTGCAGGTGGCTTGGCATAGCACATGAGCACAGGTTTTGAGCTTTGTTTTGTGTTGTCAGTATTGGCACACGAAGGCCTGCTTTACGTCTCCTGTCTTGTTGTGGATCTCAAGTTCTCATCGCACAGTAAATCCAGGCTTTGGAGACTGGGAAGGATATTGTGTTGCGTTCCTACCTGCCACTGAACTGCTGGTACCAGATCATTCCTATAGGTCTCTTTATCTGTAGCAACAACTACTTTTGTATGTTATGTGTAGCTTGAGTTTATTTTAACTTTATTGGGTCATTTGTTCTATTTCTTAGAATTCCAAGGGAGAATCCAGATAACTTCAAAGTACATTAAAATACTCCATTGCAACTGCCACGTCTTTAACTGACCCAAAAGAACTTCTCAGGAAAAGTTCTTTTAAGCACACACACACCAAACACACACACACACACACACACACACACACACACACTGAAAACCATCAAACAATTGGCTAAAATAGGTGAATTAGAAAATAGGTGGATTTGAAACTCACAAGCCTATGCGAACAAGTTATAAACAATTTTCTGTAACTTTTGGTGCAGTTATTTTCTTAGAACACCTTATAAAAGAAGAGAAAATAGGCTTTTGGATAATACTTCCAAGCTATATTATAGAGCAATAATGATTTTAAGAAAACCTGTATGGTATTGGTACAGAGACAAGCAGGCAGATCAATGGGATATAATTGCAGACACAGAAATGAACCCACACACATATGGTCACTTGATATTTGACAAAGGAGCTAAAGCCATCCAGGGGAAAAAAAAGACAGCATTTTCAACAAATGGTGCTGGTTGAAATGGTGGACAGCATGTAGAAGAATGCAAATCAATCCATTTTTATCTTGTTGTACAAAGCTCAAGTCAAAGTGGATCAAGAACCTCCACATAAAGCCAGATACACTGAAACTTATAGAAGAGAGAGAGTGGGAAGAGATATTGAACACATGTGCACAGGGGAAATTTTCCTGAACAAAACACCAATGACTTATGCTCTAAAATCAACAATAGACAATTGAGACTTCATAAAATTGTGAAGCTTCTGTAAGGCAAAGGACACTGTCAATAGGACAAAATGCCAACCAACAGATTAGGAAAAGAACTTTACCAATCCTACATCTGATAGAAGGTTAATATCCAATACATACAAAGAACTTAAGAAGTTAGACTCCAGAGAATCAAATAACCCTATTCAAAATGGGGTACAGAACTAAACAGAAAACTTTCAACTGAGGAATATCTAATGGCCGAGAAGCACCTAAAGAAATGTTCAACATCCTTAGTCATCAGGGAAATGCAAATCAAAACTACCATGAGATTCCACCTCACACCAGTCAGAATGGCTAAGATCAAAAACTCAGGTGACAGCAGTTGCTGGCAAGGATGTGGAGAAAGAGGAATACTCCTCCATTATTGTTGGGATTGCAAGCTGGTACAACCACTCTGGAAATCAGTCTGGCAGTTCCTCAGAAAACTGAACAGAGTATTACCTGAGAACCCTGCTATAGCACTTCTGGGAATATACCCAAAAGATCATCCAACATATAACAAGGACACATGCTACACTATGGTCTCAGTGGCAGTATTAATAAAAGCCAAAAGCTGGAAAGAAACCAGATCTCCTTCAACAGAGGAATGTATACAGAAAATGTGGTACTTTTACACAACAGAGTACTACTCAGCTATTAAAAACAATGACTTCATGAAATTCTTAGGCAAATGGATGAAACTAGAAAATATCATTATTAGTGAAGTAACCCAATCACTAAAGAACACACATGGTATGCACTCACTGATAAGTGGATATTAGCCCAAAAGCTTGGAATACCCAAGTTACAATCACAGATCACATGAAGCTCAAGAAGAAAGAAGATCAAAGTGTGGGTGCTTAGGTCTTTCTTAGAAGAGGAAAGAAAATACCCATGGGAGGAAATATGGAGACAAAGTGTGGAACAGAGACTGAAGGAAAGGCCATACAGAGACTGTCCCACCTGGAGATCCATCCCATATGCAACCACCACATACAGACACTATTGTGGCTGCCAAGAAGTGCTTACTGACAGGAGCCTGATATAGCTGTCTCCTGTGAGGCTCTGCCAGAGCCTGATAAATACAAAGGTGGATGCTCATAGTCAATTATTGGACTGAGCACAGTGTCCCCCAATAGAGCAGTTAGAGAAAGGACTGAAGGAACTGAAGGGGTTTTTCACCCCATCGGAAGAAGAATAATATCTACCAACAAGACCCCCCAGAGCTCCCAGTGTCTAAACTACCAACAAAGGAGTACGCATGGAGGGACCCATGGCTCCAGCTGCATAAATAGCAGAGATGGCCTTGTAGGGCATCAATGCGAGAAGAGGCCCTTGATCCTGTGAAGGCTTGATGCCCCACAGTGCTGGGAGTAGGAATGCCAGTGCTGGGAATAGGTAGGTGGGGGAACACCCTCATAGAAGTAGGGAAGAGGAGATGGGATAGGGGATTTCAGGTTGGGGGGACTGGGACAGGGATAACACTTGAAATGTAAATAAAGAAAATATCCAATAAATAAAATTATATATGTATATAATTAATATATAAATATATAAAAATATATTATAATAATTTGTATATAATAATATATATAAATTACAGTAAAACAAAGGCCACAATGAACAGGCCCAGTATTTTGTATTTCACTAAAGCTCATGTGTCTAAGTAAGCTGCAAATCACAGCACCACCTGATATAACACAACCAGGTTCAGGAAATTTAAATTTTCATTTGAGCTATTTCCCAGGAGATATATTTTGAATTGAGTTAAATCAAGTTAATTATCCATTTTTCAGAAGAAAAGAAACAGCATGTCCTTTAGAAGACTTAACAAAATCCTGTGTATAAAAAATAGTATCAAATGTCCAGTTAGTACCGAAAGTAATTAGATACCACCAAGAGAAATGAAAACAAATAAAAGTTTAGCTCTCAGGTACTGGATTTTCAAGAATTTGAAGGAGAATTTTAAGGCAGTTTGTTAAAATTTCTTTAAAGCCCCTAAGGGAGAAAATGTTGACCATATATGGTAAGATGAAAAAATATCAAAATAGAGAGATTCAATATAATTGTAGCAAAACACAAATCAACTGAGTATACTGTATGGATGTAAAGTCTAGGCTGATTTAAAGAAAGAGGGTAGACATTCTTTTTAGTTTAACATTTTAATTATGTGTTTGATAATTTCTACATGTACATATTTGGGCAATATTAGACCCCATTCCTTCACATTCATAGTTGCTTTCAGGTCCACCATCCATCTCCCCATACCACTCAACTTCATGATCTCTTGGGAGAAAACAAAACAAAACACCTACATTAATTTGTAATGCCCATATATTCATAGGCATGTGACTATTCACTCTAGTGTGGTCCACCTATCAGGGCATTACACCCTTAAAGACAATTGACTCTCACTTCTCCATCAACTGGAGCTAGCCCCTCAGTTAGGGGTGGAGCTCAGTAGCCTCTTCTTGCTAGCATATCAGTTGCCTTGGTCGTCTGCACACAGCCACAGCTTCTGTGATTTCATGTATGCAATTGTCTTACCGTTTCTATTCTGTTGACACTTATGTTGTTCAGCTATCCAGATCTGAACATGTATTTATTCTTCTCTATCATTAAGAATTTAACATTCTTAAGTAAGGTATTATCTCATATATTTTTGGTTTCTTTCATTTAGGAGATTACATTGCAAGGGGGAAATATTAAGATACTATTTTTAGATAAATCCTAAAGCTTCCTGCCACCTGTCAGAAACATCAAGTCCTCCAGTAACGTTCCATCATTCTCTCTCCTGCATCCTTGTCCTCTTCCTCTTCTTAATGCTCCTCCTTCTCTTCTCTTCTTTTCATGTAAAATGAAGGGAAAAGAGATTGACATGAATTTCAACTTCATTTATTTCACAACCTACACTTCAAATACAGTACAAGACCAATTAACTTTTACTCTTTCTATCATTTATATAATTATAGCCAAGTGTTTGTATTTTAGGAGTAGGGGTTTGGTGGATGGAAACATGTTTCAGTGATTGAGAGCAACTGTTACTTTGGCAGAGGATCTAGGCTCTCTTTCCAGCACTCACCTAGTGGCTTACAGTCATCTGTAACTATATCTGATGGATAAGCTGGTCTTTTCTGGCCTCTGTGGACATCAGGCACACACATGATACCTACATATGGAAGCCGGCACACAACACACACACACACACACACACACACACACAGAGAGAGAGAGAGAGAGAGAGAGAGAGAGAGAGAGAGAGAAGAAGAAGAAGAAGAAGAAGAAAATAAGTGTTTTAAATATATGAGTTCCATCATGAACATGAAAGAGTGGGAGATAATTAAATGCCCTCTACATTAAAAATATATACGATGCTATCACATATCAAAATATCCATTGAAAGAATCAAGGGCATATTAAAATGTCTACACAACACAATTGTTCAACACATCAGAGGATCTTCATTTTGAAAGAATCACAGAATATATTAGCGTAGATGAGTCACCAAAAGATAGCTGACAGCAATGAAAACAAGTGGGTGCCATTGCATTAGGTTTATAATCAGAAATAATGATTTCCACTGGGACTATTACATAGAGAGTCTAAACATATGGTGACTCCATGGATTCAACGCCCAATTCCTACTGTGGATCCCTGGAGAGGAAAACGTGGCATGCATCCCATATAACCTGAAGAAGTATCTGGTATTTCAACACCTTTGAGATGGAGGCATCACTTCTTGTAAACCCATGCATATCTTCAGCCATAAGGCATGGCTAGCCTGTGAATACCACCAGATTCAGGCTACAAAGATGTACTACATGTTTTCACATCTCATATGCTGTCCATTAACATAGGATAGCTCAGCTCATACTCTGGGCTCTGGAGCCAAGTTCCTGTTGCATACTTTGAATACTGTTTCAGTGGCCAGAAAAATCCATGCCTGTCCTTGATGTGAGATCTAGAGAACCCTGTACATACCTGAAGGCTCATTCTCCAGTCTATGAACACTTCACAAACACTAATGTCTCACACGCTCTAAGAACTTAACAAAAAATCAATCCTACTCCACAAGCAGCAGTCTTGGTTACTCCATGCAAAACTGTGCTTTAGGCTTCAGCCATATGTATACTCAATAGAGACCACCCAGACAAGTGTCATCTTAAGCACATCCAAGCTAAAGCTGAGAATGACCTCTTCAAATAAAACTATACTGTAGGGAGAAAAAAAATACCACAGCTTATGAGTCATCATTGCCAAAGACCCTGACAACACTCACACTACTTTAGATATATGCAAGTGGCACTTATGAGTCCTACAATTGTCACCACGACTGGCCTTGATAAAACATATAATTTCAGCCTAAATTATGCCAGAATCACTGGATCCTTTTCACTCTAATCCTTTGTAGCTTCACCATCCTCTGGGAAGACTCTTTTACAGCACAACTAGCTTTTGAAAACTGAAGTAAGTGTCTGTTTCACCAAATGTACAGACATCAATATAAGCCAAGAAACAAACCCAAGGAGACTTGAACACTCAAAAGGAGAACATTTCAGTATCTGATCGAAGTGGAATGAAGATATAAATACACAAAGAATGATTTTAAGAGAATTTGACAAATATTAAGAAACTACAGGGAAAATAATTAATGACATTGGAAAAATACCAAAGCAAGAAACGCAACAGAGAAAATGAATTTTAAAAAGAAAAAATCTATAGTTGAAAAATCTAATCAATCAAATAAAAGAATGTGGTACCAGTTCCAACAGTGGAAAAGATTAAGCAAATTATCATCATCATCATCATCATCATCATCATCATCTCAGAGCTCAAAAGAAATTTGTCAGGAAATATACTAAGAAATTAATAGGGAAATAAAAAAATAATTGAAAAGAAATGAAAAATCACCTAGGACACATGAAACAAAATTAAAAGAGAAAAACGTTTAATTATTACTTGAAAATCATAGCAGAAAAATTTCTTAAATGTTCACAAATTGACGCATATATGTATGTATGCATTGCATATGTATAAGTAGTTCAGTATCAAAAGGTCAAAGGTCTCCAATAAAATTCAATCAAAATAAGATTTCAGCAACCATGAAGCCATATACATACAAACAACAATAGCAGACTCAGCCTGTTTATAAATAGTTGTGCACACACACACATGTGTGCACATGTGTGTGTGTTTGTGTGTGTGTGTGTGTGTGTGTGTGTGTGTGTAGTTGGCAGTGAGGTAACCTGAGAGGGGTTTAAAGGTGAGCAGCTGAGATGGACTATGGAAGGGAAAGAGAAAAGGGAAGTAATAAAATTCTATTTCAATTAAAATATTAAAACTTTAAAATAAAATCTTTAACAAGCTATATTCTATTGACTACAGAAGACAGGGAGAATCTTTAAACACGCAAAAAAGAATAGGCTAACACACACGGGAGTTCTAAAAAGACTAACAACAGGTTTCTCCACTGACATCTTGTAGACTAGGGGAGAAGGGCACATATAACATTCTAAAAAAATGAGTAAATAATGCCTAACTGAATATTTTGTCAAAAAAATATACTTAAAAAGTAAGACAGAGATACATTTATTCAGAAGTCAAGGAAGTTTATTACCACTGTGCAGTATAAAAGTCCTCATAAAAGTGAAAACCTTCTGTAAGGAAAAGACATTGTCAATAGAACCAAACAGGAGCCTAAAGAATAGTAAGGGGTTTTCAGCAAGTCTACATCTGACAAAGGGATCATCTTCCAAAAATATAAAAACCCAAGAAACCAGACTACAAACTAAATAATCCAATAAAAATGGAGCACATACCTAAATAGAGAATTCTCTATAGAGGAATCCCGAATGCCTGTGAAACACCTGAAATGGTCAACATCCTTAGCCCTTAGCCATCAGGGAAATACACATCAAAACTACAGCAAGGGAGAGAACTGGGATTGGTTGGGAGCAGGGAACCTCTGGAACAAGCTAAAAAAACTAGGGCAATGAAAACTTCCAGAAATTTATGAGGGTGACCTTAGATAAGACTCCTAGCAATGGGGCATATAGAACCTCCCTAACCAGACAAGACATCTAATGGAAGGATGGAGATCAATCTAGTCACAAAACCTTAGACCCACAATTCATTCTGTGTACAAGATATGCAGGGATTAAGATGAGGTAGAAACTGAGGGATTAGCCAACCAATGACTGGTCCAACTTGAGAGCCATGCCATGAGGAAGAGCTTAGCCCTGACATTCTTAATGATATTCTGCTATACTTACAAACAGGAGTCTAGCATAACTGTTCTCAGAAAGGCTTCACCAAGTAACTAATGCAAACAGGTGGAAGAGGGGGAGAAAGGATAGAAAGAGCCAGAGAGTTCAAAGTCACCACAAGAAAACCTACAGAATTAGTTAACCTGTGCCTAAAGGGCTATCAGAGACTGAACCACCAACCAGAGAGCATGCATGGTATGGACCTAGTACCTCTACACATATGCAACAGATGTGCATCTTGAACTTCATGTGGGAACCCTAACAGCAGCCATAGGAGCTGTTTCTGACTCTGTTGCCTTTTTCCTAACTGGGATGCCTTGTCTTGGCTTGATAGGAGAAGGTGCGCCAACTCCTACTATAATTTGATATGCCAAGGATGGTTGAGAGCCACTGGAAATGTCCCCTTTTCTGAGAAGAAAAGGACCGGTGATATGGGAGCAAGGAGAGAGGGAGGGACTGTGAGGAGAGGTCAGAAGGGAAACTGTGATCAGGTTGTCAATTAAATATATTAATTAATTACTGGGAAAACAAAACAAAAGACCTACTTTGATATTCAATTATAATCATTCAGAATTGCTAAGTTCAAAAATGTAAGTGACAGGCACGTGTGGCAGCGGGACTGAGCTGTTTCTATCCAGCTGGCAGAACCAGCCTCCGCCAGCTTCCCAGGTGTTCCGATCCAGCCTGCAGAACCAGGTACCCGAGATACCCTGAGTTTAAGACCTTCGGGGACTCAGGCCTTGAGCAGGAGCTGCGCACAGAGCAGCGGTTTGGGGGACACCAGCCAAGACTGGGCTCTGTTCCCTGAAGGCGGACCCCTGCACTCCCTGTAGCCTCTGGCATCTTCCCAGGTGTTCCAATCCAGCCTGCAGAACCAGGTACCCGAGAAATCCTGAGTTTAAGACCTTTGGGGGTCAGCAAGCTGCACTCCCCACATCCAGCTGCCACTGCCGGCATCCTTGAAGTGGTCCAGACTAAGGAGAGCTGAGCCAGGTACCCCTGATACCCAGAACTTGGGATCTTCAGGAGCACGAGACCACCTGGCAGTGATCCAGGGAGAACAGGGTTCCTGGGCCCCAACCAGGCATGGGCTCTGCGCTCTGAGGGGAACCCTGCACTCTGCTCATCCAAGGCCATCTTGGTGGCGGGAGCTTAGACTGAGTGGACAGGACCAGATACCCGAGATATCCCAAGCTTAAGATCACGGGGGACCCAGGTCACCAGCCAGTCATCTAAGAACTGAAGCTTGGCAGAGCAGCAGCTCCAGCAGGGCATGGGTTCCTGGCCCTCTGGGAGTCCCTGCACTCCATACTCTACACTCCCCACTCTCCAAGGCTTCAGACAGCATCCTTGCTGCTGTCTGAACTAAGCAAACAGAACCAAAGACAAGAAGCAACAGGTCCACAGTGATAACCAAATATAACATTGCTTAGAGCAAGATACACCAGGGGTCCAACAGCACCCAAGAGGAGAACAACACATCAGCAATCTGTGCCAGGGCAAACCCAGTCATCCAGTGGTGGGAAAAATAGCCTTCGAGCCCACAGGAGGTTCAAGCATCAGCTAGTGACTACAAGACCATCTAAGGCCAGAGATAACCAGATGGCAAAAGGCAAACGTAGGAACATTACCAACAGAAATCAAGGCAATATGGCAGCATCTGAACCCAACACCCGGACAGCAGTAAGTCCCAGATACCCCACCAGAAAAACAAGATTTGGATCTCAAATCACTGGTCAGGATGCTGATAGCAGAACACATAGATAAATCTCTTACAGAAATACAGGAGAAAATGGATCAAAAATATGAAGTTCTTTCAAGGCAAACACAAAAATCACTTAAAGAAATTCAGGAGAATATGGATCAAAAATTAGGAGTCAATAAGGAGGAAGTACAAAAATCACTTAAAGAAATAAAGGAGAACATGGGCCAACAAGTAGAAGTCATGAAAGAAGAAATACAAAAAACTCTTAAAGAAATACATGAAAATACAAACAAGCAAATGGAAGATCTGAGCAAAACCATCCAGGATCTAAAAAGAGAAGTAGAAACAACTAAGAAATCACAAAGGGAGACAACTTTGGAGATAGAAAACCTTGGGAAGAAATCAGGGGCCATAGATGTAAATATCAACAATAGGATACAAGAGATAGAAGAAAGAATCTCAGATGCCAAAGATACCATAGGAACCATTGATTCAGCAGTTCAAGAAAATACAAAATGCAAAAAGCTTGTAACCCAAAACATCCAGGAAATCCAGGACACAATGAGAAGACCAAACCTAAGGATTATAGGCATAGATGAGAGGGAAGATATACAACTTAAAGGGCCAGTAAATACTTCTACAAAATTATGGAAGAAAACTTCCCCAACCTAAAGAGAGAGATGCCCATGAATATACAAGAAGCCTATAGAACCCCAAACAGACTACACCAGAACAGAAATACATCCCGTCACATAATAATCAAAACCACAAACGTACTAAACAAAGAAAGAATATTAAGGGCAGCAAGAGAAAAAGGCCAAATAACATATAAAGGAAGACTTATCAAGTTTACAACAGACTTCTCACCTGAGACCATGAAAGCTAGAAGATCCTGGGCAGATATCATGCAGACTCTAAGAGAACACAAACTTCAGCCAAAACTATTATAACTAGCAAAACTCTCAATTGCCATAGATGTAGAAACCAAGGTATTCCATGACAAAACCAAATTTGCACATCATCTTTCCACAAACCCAGCCCTACAAAGGATAATAGGGGAAAAACACCACCACAAGGAGGTAAACCACACCCCAGAAGAATCAAAATAGAAACCTCCTCTCATCAAATGCAATGGAATATAACCTCTCAAATATAAAAAAATAATTTAAAAAATGTCGGGAGGTAATAATTACTATTCTTTAATATCTCTTAATATCAATGGACTCAATTCCCCAATAAAAAGACATAGACTAACAGACTGGATACGGAAACAGGACCCTACACTTTGCTGCATACAGGAAACACATCTCAGTGCTAAAGACAAACACTGTCTTAGAGTAAAAGGCTAGAAGACAATTTTACAAGCAAATGGCCTCAGGAAACAAGCTAGAGTAGCCATTCTAATGTCAGATAAAATGACTTTCAACCTAAAGTCATCAAAAGAGACTCGGAAGGTCCCTTCTTGCTGGTCAAAGAAAAAAATCCACCAAGAAGAGCTTTCAATACTGAACATCTATGCTCCAAATGCAAGGGCACCCTCATTCGTAAAAGAAATCCTATTAAAGCTTAAAGCACACATTGCACCTAACACAATAATTGTGGGCGACTTCAACACTCCACTCTCCTCAATGGACTGATCAGGAAAGCAGAAACTACACAGGGACACAGTGAAACCAATTGAAACTTTGGACCAATTGGACTTAACAGATATATATAGAACATTTCATACTAAAGCACAAGAATATACCTTTTTCTCAGCACCACATGGTACCTTCTCCAAAATTGATCATATAATTGGTCACAAGACAGATGTCAACAAATACAAGAAAATCGAGCTAATCCCATACCTCCTATCAGATCACCATGGAGTAAGAGTGGTCTTCAATAACAACAAAAACAACAGAAAGCCCACATACACATGGAAACTGAACAATACTCTACTCAATGACACCTTGGTCAAGGAAGAAATAAAAAAAGAAATCAAAGACTTTTTAGAATTCAATGAAAATGAAGGTACAACCTACCCAAATCTATAGGACACAATGACAGCAGTGCTAAGAGGAAAACTCATAGCCCTGAGTGCCTCAAAAAGAAACTGGAGAGAGCATACACTAGCAGCTTAATGGCACACCTTAAAGCCCTGGAAGAAAAACAAGTTAATTCACCCAGGAGGAGTAGAAGACAGGAAATCATCAAACTCAGGGCTGAAATCAATCAAGTAGAAACAAAGAGAACCATACAAAGAATCAACAAAACCAGGAGCTGGTTCTTTGAGAAAATAAACAAGATAGATAAACCCTTAGCCAGACTAACCAAAGGACACAGAGACAGTATATAAATTAACAAAATTGAAATGAAAAGGGGGGACATAACAACAGAAACTGAGGAAATTCAAAAGATCATCAGATCCTACTACAAAGGTCTATACTCAACACAACTGGAGAATCTGGAGGAAATGGACAATTTCCTAGACAGATACCAAATACCAAAATTAAATCAGGATCAATTAGGTCAGCTAAATAGTCCAATAACCCCTAAAGAAATAGAAGGGGTTATAGAAAGCCTCCCAACCAAAATAAGTATGGGACCAGATGGTTTTAGTGCAGAATTCTACCGGACATTCAAAGAAGACATAACACCAATACTCTTCAAACTATTCCACAAAATAGAAACAGAATGGACACTGCCCAATTCTTTCTTCAAAGCCACAATTACGCTGATACTGAAACCACAAAAAGATCCAACAAAGAAAGAGAAATACAGGCCAATTTCCCTTATGAATATCGATGCAAAAATATTAAATAAAATTCTTTTTTTTTTTTTTTTTGGTTTTTCGAGATAGGGTTTCTCTGTAGTTCCAGCTGTCCTGGAACTCACTCTGTAAACCAGGCTGGCCTTGAACTCAGAAATCCGCCTGCCTCTGTCTCCCAAGTATTGGGATTACAGGCATGCACCTCCACCGTCCGGTCTAAATAAAATTCTTGCCAACCGAATCCAAGAGCATATCAAAATGATCCTTCACCATGATCAAGTAGGCTTCATCCCAGGGATGCAGAGATGGTTCAATATACGAAAATCCATCAATGTAATCCACTACATAAACAAACAAAAAGAAAAAAAACCACATGATCATCTCAATAGATACTGAAAAAGCATTTGACAAAATTCAGCATCCTTTCATGTTAAAAGTCCTGGACAGAACAGGAATTCAAGGCCCATGCCCAAATATAGTAAAAACAATATACAGCAGACCAATAGCCAACATCAAAATAAATGGAGAGAAACTTGAAGCAATCCCACTAAAATCAGGGACTAGACAAGGCTGCCCTCTCTCTCCATATGTTTTCAATATTGTACTTTAAGTTCTATCGAGAGCAATTAGACAACATAAGGAAGTCAAAGGGATACAAATTGGAAAGGAAGAAGTCCTTTGGAATGTAAACAAAGAATATAGAAAATAAAATTTAAAAAAATGTAAGTGACAGCCCGTGCTTGTGAAGATGTGGAACAAGGGGAACACTTCTCCAATCCTGATGGGAGTATGCTCAGAATAATCCTTTCTATTTCAATCCATTTACCTGAAACCTTCATGTCATTGTTTTTAACAGCTGAAAAATATTCCTTGATTTAACTTACTACAGTGGCTGTACAAAACTACAGCCACTGTGAAAATCAATATGGCAGTTACTCAGAAAATTTGATTCAATCTACTTAAGACCCAGGCATAAAATTTTTGGTCATATACTAAAAAGATGCCTCATCTTACCCCCATGACACTTGCTCATTCAATGGCACAGCTATATTCAGAGAAACTTTATTTGTGATAGCCAGAAACTGGAAATAACCTAGATGTCCCACAACAGAAGAATGGATAAAGAGGATGTAGGAAGTTATGTAGTAATGTAAACATGCTATATACATGAAATATACATTAGCTGTTACATTAAGAATAATCATGCTATAATCCAAAGACTCAAACAGGCTAAATTACAAAGAGGGCTCTGGAGGGACTCATGGATCTTCCTAAAAAGAGGAAATAGGATAGATATTTTAAGATGAATGGGGGGGGAGGAGGTGGGTATGAGAACAGGAGATGTCCAGAGGAGATAGATAGATAGATAGATAGATAGATAGATAGATAGATAGATAGATACTTCAAGGTAGAGGACTAAAATTGAGGTGCATTTGGGGACAATATGGAAACCTAGTGCAGTGAAAATTCTTTGAAATCTACAACCTGATACTACTGAAGGGTGCTAGTAATGACGTATAGGGAATCTGAACCAGCCATCTTCTGTAACCAGGCAAGACATCTAGTGGTAGGACTGGGACACCAAGTCAGCCACAAAATCTACAACACATGACTGTCTTGCCTTCAAGTCTTGCTGGGACAATGGTGGCTCAGAGCTTTTGGGAGTGGCCAACCAATGACTGGTCTAATGAGGTTCAAACCACAAGAGGCAGCCTGTGCCTGGCACTGCCTAGGTGGTCAGAAAAGGAAGACGGATGACCCATAGACCTAGAATAGAACAACAATAGTAAACAGTCAATAAAATTATTACTAATTATATTGTGCTATACTCATTGGCTGGCTCTGTGCCTAGCACAATTGTCATCAGAGGAGTTTTCTCTTGCAAGTGATGGAGCAGATGCAAAGACTCCCATTACAAAACATTAAACAGAGCACAGGGAACTGTGGAAGATGGGGAGGAAGGTCCAGAGAAGCTAGAGGGGATTAGGACACCAGCAGAATATGGCCTACAGAATCAACTAAACAAGGTTCATAGAGGCTCACAGAGACTGAAGTAGCAATCACATGAAGCCTGAATGGGTTTGTGCTAAGTTCTCTGCATATATGCTGTAGTTGTTTACCTTGAGTTTTCTAGGACACTTAACAGTGAAATAAATGGAGCTGTCTCTGATTATTTTGCCTGCATTCAGGACCCTTTTCTTCCTACTGGAATGCCTAGTCTAGCCTTGATATGAGATTTGTGTCTATTCTTACTGTATCTCCTGATGTTCATCTTTGGGAGGCCTGTTCTTTTCTGAAGGGAAAGGAGCAGTGGATCTGAGGTCAAGCATTGGTGGGTACAGGATGGGGAGGAGTGAAGGAGGGAGTGGCACTGGTTTTAATGTGTGAGAAGAAAAAAATGAAAAACCTGAAAACACTGAAAGAAATAAGAAATACTAAACACGAGAGTTCAAAACTGGAGAGGTTATTCACCAATCTCCTATAATTTATCTATACTTGTTGGTGCACACTCATTTGGCCCACATCATTGTTCTTTCTTGAATACTTCCAAATTACTCATGCAAATTAAAGCCAGTGGAAGGAATTTGTATAAATTTAGAGGGTTTTTTTCATGCATTGGTAAGACTTAACATTGTAACTTATTTTTAAATCTTAACCTCAGAAATCTGAAGGATAAGGTTTAGCAATTAATCACTTTTAAAATATGTTTTGCTAGCATCTAAAATGGTATAATAGTGTATGTATATAATGATCTCTGATCATATTCATCTTCATGTTGCCTGCTTTGGTCTCCACCCTGCTTCTGCTGGATCCCTTCCTCTTTCAAGTAGAACTCCCTTCTACTTTCATGTCCTTAAAAATATCTGTATATACACATTAAATCAATCAATCAATCAATCAATCAATCAATAAATGTTAGCTGATTGTGCTCTTCTCTGGGGAAGATTATTTTTCCCACTCTCAGCATGCTTCTTGCTTTTTATGTAGAGATGAGGCCTTGGGGCATGGCAATACCAAATGGTCAGTGTGTATGTGCATGTGGCTGTGTGTGTTTAGGGATATACATATGTATATATACACATACATATGTATCTACATGCATTTACACATGTAACACATATACACATGTAACAAATATTTACACATGTGTAAATATACACATATTCATGTGTATATTTCACTTGCATACATACACACATAATAATAATTAATGAAAAAAGGACCCATTAATTTGAGAGAGAATAGGAATGGTATATGAGAAGGTTTGGAAGGAGGAAAGGGATGGAAAGAAGTTCTATTTAAAAAAATAATAAAAAGGGATCTAATAAAAAGAAAATGATCTGATTATTAATATAAAACATGAAATATATAATTTTCATGTTTTATATTATAAAAGTATGTCTCTATATTAGTATGAACTATAAAACAATATTTTTAAATAGAAGTGTTACAATAATTCAAATAATGCACAGCACAGAAATGTAAATAATGACATCATCAAAACGAGAAAGAGCTAGGGAGGAAAAAATAAAACTATTTTTATCCACAATCAAAGCAAATTGTTATTGACTTAAAAAATTCTGTTTTAACTATAAGATGTGTGATAAGCCCCATGATAGTCACAGAACAGAACCATAGACACAGGAAATAGCAGAAGTATGAAATCAAAGAATACATCTAGAAATAATTACATGATCATATAGGAAGATGGAAAGAGAGCATCTATAATAGAGCCAGAAAAATTAGTATAATGGTAGTACTATGCCCTTCTCCATTAATAATTTCCTTGAAAGAAAATGGAGTAAATTCTGCATTTGAAGCATTAAGAGAGCCTGAATGGACTTAAATATATGCTACTGACAAGATTCATTTCACCTCAAAGAAGATGCAAAGAAGATTTGAAAGTTAAAGAAGATGTAAATAGAAACCAAAAGATAGAAGAGGTAGCCAGAATTCACACACAGAGGCACATTAATTCAACATGATAAATGGATAATTTTCTTTATTAAGAAAATATAATAACTGTTAGCATGTATGCACCTAACTTTGGGTCTCTTAAATATGAAAGATATTAAGAGATTTGAAGAAGAAAGGAATAGTGAAACATTAAGAGACTTTCATGCTAGATTTTCAGAAGAGACCATACATATCAATAATTAATAATAAAAATCAGACTTTACCTATATGTAAAATATTGCTGGCATCAAATACTTAAATCACTATATCAAAAACCAAGATCATATATATATATATATATATATATACATATACATATATGTATATATATATATATATATATATACATATACACATACACACAGACACATACATAGTCTGAAGAACTTGCTCTACAATAGAATAGCTCATGTAATTGGAAACAGAACAAGCCTTTTTTCTTCCCATTTATTTATTTGCTTTACAACAAATATTTTGGAACTACAATCCCATATAAAAATAGAAAACAATATAGGAAATACATTGGAAATTTTAAAAAATGCCTGAAAATATGACAGTATGATTATGAATTGATCAGCAAAGAAAATACAAAGAAAATTTAAAACTTCCTTTAGAAGTCAGGCCTGGTAACTATGAGCATGTAACTTTAGTATCTCAGGTGGCAAAGGCAAGGGAATCACAAATTCAAATATGCCCGTGGCTCCAAATTGTGATCAAGGTCATTCTGGGACAACTTTACTGAAACCTTAGCTTAAAATAAAACATCAAAATAAAGATGGGGAGGCATATGTATCTAACTAGCAGAAAACCTTCTTAGCGTGCACAAGACCGAAGCTTCAATCCTCAGTGTGGAGACAAACAGAAACAATCAACAAGAGCAGAAAAAGAAAAAAAGAAAAGATCTTGAGCTCAAGCAAAATAGTGACCGAACAAACCAAATTTAGGATGGAGCAATAGCAATTCTATGAGACAAATGTATGGTAATAAATGTGAATATATAGGAATAAGTGATTATAAATATACAATCTAACCATCTTCAAAGAAACAGAAAAAAAAGCAGAGAAAAATAATGAAGATGAAAGAATAAGTAAAAATAAAGAATATGAAATTGATACCAAATCAATGAAACTAAATTGACTTTCCTAGAAAAAGAATCCAAGCCAGCCAGGGAAGCTCCAGTCCTGCACTATCTTGGGGAGAGCAGCTAAACCAGACAGAGACCTGCGAACTGAGAGAGCCACTGTCCAGGCTCCAGCAGTCCAGACAGAGAAGGTCCTGTCCTTCAGGGAATCCCGCGGTTAGACAGAGCCTTGAGACCCTGAGACCTGAGATGGTGATCGTGGAGCTGGTAGACTAACCAGGCAAACCAGGAGCGGGAGGCCAGTTAAGCGCCCAGCAGCAAGCCGGGAGGAGACTTTAGTCCGGTCCAGTAGAGCTGAGGAGGTAATTGGGAGCCCAGTGGTGGAAACCTTTCTGTTTCTACCTGAAAAGCATGGAAACCCTCTGTGAAAGCAGCACCAAACACCAGGCTCTCAGGAGCTTTAAACACCAACCTGGAATAAGAAGACCAACTAACTCCAGAAATAAACAGATGGCAAAAGGCAAACATAGGAATGTTACTAACAGAAATCAAGGCAATATGGCAGTATCCTAACCCAGTTCCCCAATAGCAGTAAGTCCTGGATACCCCAACACACCAGAAAAGCAAGAATCAGATCTAAAATCACTGGTCATGATGCTGTTAGAGGAACACATAGATAAATCTCTTAAGGAAATACAGGAGAAAATGGATCAAAAGTTAGAAGCCCTTACAAGGCAAACACAAAAATCACTTAAAGAAATTCAGGGGAATATGGATCAAAAAAATAAAAGCCAATGAGGAGGAATTGCAAAAATCACTTAAAGAAATACAGGAGAACATGGGTCAACAAGTAGAAGTAATGAAAGAGGAAACATAAAAATCTCTTAAAGAATTACATGAAAACACAAACAAGCAAGAGAATGATCTGAGCAAAACCATCCAGGATCTAAAAACAGAAGTATAAGCAATGAAGAAATCACAAAGGGAGACAACTTTGGAGATAGAAAAACTTGGGAAGAAATCAGGGGCCATAGATGTAAATATCAACAATAGAATACAAGAGGTAGAAGAATCTCAGATGCTGAAGATACCATAGAAACCATTGATTCAACAGTCAAAGAAAATGCAAAATGCAAAAAGCTGGTAACCCAAAACATCCAGCAAATCCAGGACACAAAGAGAAGACCAAACCTAAAGATTACAGGTATAGATGAGAGGAAAGACTTACAACTTAAAGGGCCAGCAAATATCTTCTACAAAATTATGGAAGAAAACTTCCCCAGCCTAAAGAGAGAAATGCCCATGAATATACAAGAAGCCTACAGAACTCCAAACAGACTGGACCAGAACAGAAATACCTCCCGTTACATAATAATCAAAACCCCAAATGTACTACACAAAGAAAGAATATTAAAGGCAGTAAGAGAAAAAGGCCAAATAACATATAAAGGAAGACCTATCAGAATTACACCAGACTTCTCACCTGAGACCATGAAAGCTGGAAGATCCTGGATAGATATCATGCAGACTCTAAGAGAAAACAAATTTCAGCCAAAACTACTATACCTAGTAAAACTCTCAATCACCATAGACGGAGAAACCAAGATATTCCTTGACAAAACCAATTTGAACGATATCTTTCCACAAACCCAGCCCTACAAAGGATAATAGGGTAAAACACCAACACAAGGAGGGAAACTACACCCCGGAAGAATCAAGATAGAAACCTCCTCTCATCAAATCCAAAAGAAGATAACCACTCAAATATGAAAAATAATTTCAAAAATGTCAGGAAGTAATAATTGCTATTCTTGAATATCTCTTAACATCAATGGACACAATTCCCCAATAAAAAGACATAGACTAACAGACTGGATACGGAAACAGGACGCTACAATTTGCTGCATACCAGAAATACATCTCAGTGTCAAAGACAAACAAACACTACCTTAGAGTAAAAGGCTGGAAGACAATTTTTACAAGCAAATCGTCTCAGAAAACAAGCTGGAGTAGCCATACTAATATCAGATAAAATTGACTTTCAACCTAAAGTCATCAAAAGAAACAAAGAAGGTCACTTCTTTCTGGCCAAAGGGAAAATCCACCAAGAAGAACTCTCAATACTGAACATCTATGCTCCAAATGCAAGTGCACCCTCATTCGTAAAGAAACTTTACTATAGGTTAAAGCACACATTGCACTTAACACAATAATTGAGGGTGACTTCAACACTCCACTATCCTCAATGAACTGATCAGGAAACCAGAAACTAAACAGGGACACAGTGAAACTAATTGAAGCTTTGGACCAATTGGTTTTAACATATATATATATATATATATATATATATATATATATATATATATAACATTTCATCCTAAAGCAAAAGAATATACTTTTTTCTCAGCACCTCATGGTACCTTCTCCAAAATCAATCATATAATTGGTCACAAGACAGACCTCAACAAATACAAGAAGACCAAACTAATCCCCATGCCTCCTATCAGGTCACTATGGAGTAAAAGTGGTCTTCAACAGCAAGAAAAACAACAGAAAGCCCCATACAGATGGAAACTGAACAATACTCTACTCAAGGACACCTTGGTCAAGGAAGAAATAAAGAAAGAAATCAAAGACTTTTTAGAATTCAATGAAAATGAAGGTACAACTTACCCAAATCTATGGGGCACAATGAAAGCAGTGCTAAGAGGAAAACTCATAGCCCTGAGGGTCTCCAAAAAGAAACTGGAGAGACCATACACTAGCAGCTTAATGGCACACCTGAAAGCCCTGGAACAAATAGAAGCTAATTCACCCAGGAGGAGTAGAAGACAGGAAATCATCAAACTAAGGGCTGAAATCAATCAAGTAGAAACAAAGAGAACCATACAATGAATCAACAAAACCAGGAGCTGTAGCCGGGCATGGTGGCACATGCCTGTAATCCCAGCACTTGGGAGGCAGAGGCAGGCGGATTTCTGAGTACGGGGCCAGCCTGGTCTACAGAGTGAGTTCCAGGACAGCCAGGACTACACCGAGAAACCCTGTCTCAAAAAAACAAAACAAAACAAACAAACAAACAAAAAACAACAAAAAACCCCAAAAAAACCCACAAAAAACCAGGAGCTGTTTCTTTGAGAAAATCAACAAGATAGATAAACCCTTAGCCAGCCTAACCAAAGGGCACAGAGACAGTATCCAAATTAACAAAATTAGAAGTGAAAAGGGGGACATAACAACAGAAACTGAGGAAATTCAAAAGATCATCAGATCCTACTACAAAAGCCTATACTCAACACACAACTGGAGAATCTGGAGGAAATGTACAATTTCTTAGACAGATACCAAATACCCAAATTAAATCAAGATCAATTAGATCAGTTAAACAGTCCCATAACCCCTAGAGCAATAGAAGGGGTTATAGAAAGTCTCCCAACCAAAAAAATATGGAACCAGATGGTTTTAGTTCAGAATTCTATCAGACCTTCAAAGAAGACCTAACATCCATACTCTTCAAACTATTCCACAAAATAGAAACAGAAGGAACACTGCCCAACTCGGATGGCTGAGAAGCAGCTTAAGAGATGTTCAACATCATTAGTCATCAGTGAAATGCAAATCAAATCAACCCTGAGATTCCACCTCACACCAGTCAGAATGGCTAAGATTAAAAACTCAAGAGACAACAGGTGCTGGCGAGGATGTGGAGAAAGAGGAACACTCCTCCACTGTTGGTGGAATTGCAATATGGTACAACCGCTCTGGAAATCAGTCTGGCGGTTCCTCAGAAAATTGGGCATGACACTTTCACAGGACCCTGTCATACCACTCCTGGGCATATATCAAGAGGATTCCCCTGCGTGCAATAAAGATACATGCTCCACTATGTTCATAGCAGCCTTATTTATAATAGCCAGAATCTGGAAAGAGCCCAGATGTCCCTCAAAGGAGGAATGGATACAGAAAATGTGGTATATTTATACAATGGAATTCTACTCAGCAATTAAAAATAATGAATTCATGCAATTTGTAGGCAAATGGTTGGATCTGGAAAATATCATCCTAAGTGAGTTAACCCAATCACAAAAGAATACACATGAAATGCAATCACTGATATGTGGATATTACATACAGCCATCCGAGTTGGGCAGTGTTCCTTCTGTTTCTATTTTGTGGAATAGTTTGAAGAGTATGGGTGTTAGGTCTTCTTTGAAGATCTGATAGAATTCTGAACTAAAACCATCTGGTTCCGTATATTTTTTGGTTGGGAGACTTTCTATAACCCCTTCTATTGCTCTAGGGGTTATGGGACTGTTTAGCGGATCCAATTGATCTTGATTTAATTTGGGTATTTGGTATCTGTCTAGGAAATTGTACATTTCCTCCAGATTCTCCAGTTGTGTGTTGAGTATAGGCTTTTGTAGGAGTATCCAGAAGCTCTGAATACTCAAGGCACAATTAGCAAATCAAAAGATTACCAAGAAGAAGGAAGGAGAGGACCCTGGTCCTGAAAAGACTGGATCCAGTTTTGTAGGAGAGTACCAGAAGGTGGGGGGGTGATTGGACAATGGGTGGGGGGAAGAGGACTTATGGGACATTTGGTGAGGGGGGAACTAGGAAAGGGGAAAGCTTTTGGAATGTAAACAAAGAATATAAAAAAAAAGAATCCAAATTACCTAATATTACTAGACTGAGAAAAAAACACAAAACCCCCAAAACAAAAACAAAAACAAAACAAGCAAACAAACAAAAAACAAAAACCCCCAGAAAAAAAAAACAGAAAATAGTAGAACAGATGCAGTAAATAATGATATACCAGAAATTATAGTCGATCACACAATACAAAGTATCACGAGTAACTGGACTGATCACTCACATGCCAATACATGTGTTTACTTGGAAGAATGAATTAAATTTCAGCATACACAAAGCCTAAGAAGTCTGAAGAGTAAAGAAAGAGAAGATGAATATACTAGTAATGAATCAAAGTATTGGAATCAAACAAAAATTTCATCATAGAAAACTTAAAACTGATGGGTTTACTAGTGAATTATGCCAACAATTAAAAAAAAATCCACTTAAGCCACCTCTTCCCATATACTGTAGGCATATTTTTCTCTCAACAAAACACATATGAATATTAACTCTGTGGTTGTTTGTAAGCAAATGATAACATCATGGGCAAAGCTGAAATAGAAAAGTATAAGAAAAAAAACAGACCAGAATCCCTACAAATTACTCATGGCAGAGAGAAACCACCACCATCACACAAGAAGACCTCAGATAACATCAAAATCCTAAGAGAAAAGTTGCAATTTTCCTCTTGGGTTGGGAAAAAAGACATAAGTGCCCTCCCTGCCTCGTGACTTTTTTTTTTTTTTTTTTTTTTTTTTTTTTTTTTTTTTGAGACAGGGTTTCTCTGTGTAGCTCCGGCTGTCCTGGAACTCACTCGGTAGACCAGGTTGGCCTCGAACTCAGAAATCCGCCTGCCTCTGCCTCCCAAGTGCTGGGATTAAAGGCGTGCGCCACCACCGCCCGGCACGTGACTTCTTTTTATCTCCTTATTCATTGGAACTTTCACAAATATGTAATTAATTTTAGCCACATCTCCCCCATTGTCTTCCCTGAGGGCTTCCCCACAAAGAAAACCCTTATTCCCAACAGGCCTCCTTCCTACTAGTGTGTCTTTTCTTTCCTTCTGTGATCCATTTCATAGACCTCTTGCAACTCCTATGTAATATAACATCAGAGGTGTATGACCAGAGTACTTTGGAAAGGAAAAGACATCTCTCTACCTATGTGTGTTTATCTATATTCCCACAGTGTAAAAAAAAAAAACAAAAGAGTTGTCAAAACAAAGATTTGAGAAATATTTTATATCAGGTGACTTGTTAAAAAAAATACCCTTGTTCTTTATGCATGATTATATTATTTCCTTCAAAATAAAAACATTGTGTGACACTCTCCTTCCCGAAAAGGACAGAAAACAAAAATTAGAAAATAACTCCTCTTTGGTTTAATAAAATCATGAAGAGTTGCTGGAGGGATGGCTCAGTGGTTAAGATAATGTTCTACTCTTATAGAGGATCTGAAGGTTTTTTCCCACCACCTACATCAGGTGAATTGCAAACTCCTGTAATTTCAGCTCCTGGAGATGCAATGCCAGTCTTCTGATCTCCACAGGCACCACAATGCTGCAAGTTCATGAAGCACAATTACAGCACACACAGAGAGGGGGTGTGGCAGGAGGGATAAAACAGACTATCGTCGGCTAGTAGACAAATTAGACATCAATTTTGCAAAGTTCTACAAGTGTAAATTTCCAAGTTCACAGATTTGCCGAATGCAAACATCTCATTTCACAGAACTTCTTTTTAGTGATCATTACAGCATTTCAACTAAATAATTATAATATAGCACATTCTGTAAACTTTTAAAAGTGTAGCCAAATGTGCTTCTTAACCTCAGTGTAGGCCAGTTCTCAGAGTACCTCCAGTAGGTGCTAAATAGCCTAGTTCAGAATCATGCCCTACTTAATTCATAAGCCATAACTTACGCTGAACCTGGCTGCCTGAAAGGTCAGGGTGTGTACTTCAAGTCTTTTCAGAGAGTTGACTGTTCTTATATCTGCCATCATGTTTACTTGAAAAGCCATTTGACAGAGGGTCTCTGAAGAGCAGAACAGAGCATTTCCCAGCTAAAATTTTAAGAGAACAGTTTCAAGAAATGACCACATGCATTCTGTAGTTCTCTGAGGGCGTCGGCTCACCTACACCATTGATCTTTCCGTTTGAAGTGCTCATTTACCATCCTGACACAGTCAAGGGCCGCACTGCATGATGCTGATGATACTTTTGTCAATGTGAAGAATGTGGTGCCATTGTTAGTGAAACTGTACAAGAAACAGAGACCTTAATATGTACCATCTGTTTTACAAGAAAGCTCGGCATGGTAATGCATTCGCAATACCAGAAGCAATTTCTCTAAGACATGAAATGAACATATGTTGTCTAAGAGCCTTCAGGCTGACATTGAAAAAGAGAAAAGATAGGACTTCAAGGCAAATACTGTCCCAGTAGTAAGACTGCCAGATCCAATATGGCTCAGCCTACTGACAAGTCTCTGGTGAACAACTTCATATAAAGATTTTCACATTGTTATTGCTGTACAGCTCTCTGTCCCATCCTTTCAGTGAGGGTAAAGTAGTGCAAAGCACCATCTTTGTCACTTGGGGTGCTCTTCGGTTTAAGAGCAACATATGTTGACAGAAAATGTCATACCTTACGATAAAATGCTTGAACTTTTGTTTTCTCAGCCAGAGTTAACTTGAAATGGCAGCTTTGAATGAGAAAGCGGGGTATTTTAAAGATAGAGCTGGAAATATTATCCTGAAGACTATACCAAAAATACTAAGCTATTTAACATTGATGCAGCTACAAATTTTATTAATCATAATTTTTATAATTATTCTATAGTTTCATTTGTATACATGGCAATTTAGACAGAGTATGACTAAGAGTTTTGGTACCATATTCTAGATACACTGTGATGTATAATTATAATATTTTACAATATATATTTTAAATATATACATATATGTGTTTATTGCAGTATGTATATGATAAATATGTATAAATGTGCTGCATAAGTGAGCATTATGAAAAATTATAAACACCAAATGATGGCTCATTAAAATCATGGAAATGAAGAATAGTTAACTAGCTTAACAAATGTTAGTTTGCTTATATTTCAGTTCCAAAGCTTCAATATGGGTTTAAATTATGTTATGCCATAATCAGGCTTAGCTCTTCATAAACATGTCAATATAAAACATAAGCCTTACGTTTTAAAAACAGTTGAAAAAATACAGCAGCAGACTCAGAGCCAGGAATGCTGGCTTAGAGGGTCCAGTCTCCATTTACAAGGTCCATGACCTGAGAGAAGTCTGACCCCAGGTCAGACAGTCTTCAAAACTGCAATTACTTCATCTATGTAGAAGAGGGCTGAACTAAAATTATCTCCAAGATTCTTTCCAAATCTAAGAATTAAATTATAAGAACAAATAGACAGTCACTAAACCATACTTTAAAAAGACAAGGGGTGTTTGAATTATGAAGTCAAGATAATTAATTAACTCATTTGTTTTATACATTTTGTGTTTAAAATTATCCTGATCGGTAGGAAAATTGGGTTAAACAAACTACAGGTGAAGAACAGCTCTAATTTTTTAATGTCTCAATTTTAAAGAATCAGATACATTGTTCACTCTCCTTTTAAATCTCTCTTGGGAAAAAGAAAAAAAGCTAAGTTGTTGCTTACCCTTTAGTTCCTTGGACACAGGGAGAAATAAAGAAAACCCCAGAGTCCTGTTATCCTGTTCTCAGTGATGATTTAGTTGAATATCTTTTTGAAACTATACGAGTTACTTGATGATCACTATTGTAAACTTTTATTTTATTTTCTTAAATCGTCTTCATCTTCTACTTCAATGTCAACTGTCCACAGTTCTCAAAGGTCTGTAAATCATCCACAACTTATTTTTCTCTTTCTCTGATGCTGTTTGTAGCTTTGCTACAATTCTGTGTGTAGCTTTCTAGATACTTAGCTCTTCATGGATTTGTCTAGTGTAGTAACTTTTGTGATGATATCTCATACATAAGAAATGGCTAGCTAACAAATCATTCTATTTAAACAGCTGATGGAGTTTTCTAATACAGAAATATGCAAACAGCATATAAGATAGAGTTTATATACATTTTCTCCATGCCCCAATCTGGCATTCTAACATTAATACAAAAAAAAATCTTGATTGCCTTTAAACTCCTAATTCTACTCCACAATGATCATCACCAAACCTCTGTTCTTTATCGCATGCATTCTATACACTCCAGAGCTACCAGGAGTAGTGAATTCTCTGGTTTCCCCTGCATCATCAAGAGCTTATTCAAACCATTTCCTGGTCTCTTGCACTGTCAACACTAAAGAGCGGATCAACAAGAACGCTTCTCTTTTCAATGGGTCAGAGGAAAGCCGCTGATGAAATTCACGTCCAACCCCATGGAGTTCAAAGGCATTGGCTTGAGTGGTGTGTGTGTTTATTCAGGAACATGTGGATCCGATGAGTGGAAGGAGATTGGTGCAGTATGGCTCAGATGCAAGTGCTTGAGTATAATTGATTTTTAATGGGCTGGCTACCTGCCACCAGATGTTCCTCAATTAGGTATGCCTTGAAAGCCAGCACAGCTGCTTATTTCCTGCTGACTCTCCAGTGATGGTAGTTTCGTTACATGGTGTCAGTCATGTGAGTACAGAGAGCTCTCCACCACTCATGACCTGGGTCTGCAATTATTAATATCATCCCTTTTGTTTTCTCAAGATATTTCAATATAGACAACGTACGTCATAGACATCCTATTTGTCATGATATTTCATGCTCTAAACAGAGTAACCTAGGCAAGGTTCTGGTCCTGTAGCAGCAATGACCATGTTAAAGTCACACACAAAGTGAATCCTGAAAGACCTAAAAGGAACTTTTAGGATGTGTTGAGTCTAATACTTCTTACTAATGCCTGAGTCTCGCTCATTTTGTCCTTACTTCGGTATCAGTATTGGCAGCAACCCAGTGCCATTCCTTCACTCCTCCTTGTTCTCTGTCTGTCTCATTGTCTTTCTGCTTCTCTCTCCCCATCTTTGTCTCAGTCTCTCTCTCTCTCTCTCTCTCTCTCTCTCTCTCTCTCTCTCTCTCTCTCTCTCTTCCTTTCTCGGTCTCCATCTCTCTCCCTGTCTTTGTCTATCCCTGTCTGTCCGTCCTTCCCTGACAATGACTATCTCTGTCTCTGACATTGTCTTTGTTGCTCTTTATCTCTGTCTTTCCCTGTCTACGTCTGTCTCTGTCTCTGACTTTGTCACTGTCTCTGTCTCTCTATCTCTCTGTCTCTGCTTGTCTCTTTATTTCTCTGTCTCTTTCTTTCTCCCTTTCTTCCTCTTTCTCCTTCCGTTCCTCCCTGAAGCTGCTACATTTCCTTATCAGATGGGTAAAGTTCATATCCAAAGAAGACCCCTTTCTCCTTTAATTAGTGTCCTCCAAATAAAAAATTGATTTATGACCTCATTTGTTTTTTGTGACTTACAATCACTGTTAGGCTAAAAGCAAACAACTTATTCTAGAACATTTTGTCTGGTAATTTAACTTTACAAATGGAGAATAAAATACTTTTGTGAAGGTAGATTCTCTGTCATTTATATCACGTTTTTATGAGAATGAAGTTTTAAAATTATTTGAAATTTTAATACTTACAGCATGCAATTATTGACAAGGATCTTCTGATTTTGACCAGTACTAGTCAATTCTATACATAGTAAGACCATTTATCCCTATATCTCTGAGAGGGACGAAAAATTTGCCCTCTAGTGGTTGCAGACACCAATCTACATTCTTTTTAAAATGTGGATTTTAAAAAGTAGCTTTCAGTTTCATAAATGTTGTTAGGTATAAAGGTTTTTTTTAACTTAGTCCTTAGAACTAAAACAAACTACAACAGCCCTAATTGTATGGCATGTATTTTCATATTGCCAAGAATGTTATTTAATGTACTATCTATTGATTTTTCAAATTTAAATGACCTCTTTTAGAAATTTCACAATACTCTTCCTGTCATTATCTAGACTTTCCTGGCTTAGTTTGACAGTTTCTAGTAACTAAGTCATTGATGCTTTATCAGCTAGGCAAATGTTAAATTTCAGTCATATGGTACGTAATGGTCAAATTTGAATTTTTATATATATTTTTGTTTAATGTCTTTATTATGCAGGGGTATGTGTCTTAATGTATCTGTTTATGTATGTGTGTATAGGACTGAGGCCAGAAACAATCATAGGACCCCCTGAAGCTTGAGTTCAGGCAATCATGAGTCACTCAGTGTGGGTGCTTCTGTCTAAATTCTATTGTGCAAAAGCAGCAAGTTTGCAACCACCATGATATCTTCTCTGCCTCTAAAACATCATCATTTTGTATATGCTGCTGACTCTTGAAGCCAAAGCCTTGTCGACTTAGCAAGTACTCTTCCGCTAAACCACATCCCCAGATATCTATGCGAATTTTATTTTGAAAATATATCTACTTGTATTTTTGAAATAATTATTTCCTCTGGTTTTCTTCTTTTTCTTTTATGAATCTATTACTAATTTGATAGGTACAACATTCTCCCTAACCCATACATCCTTTCTATGTTTGTTCAAACGCTGGTTAGTTTGTAAGTCATTTGTTAGATTTTTTTTTCCTGTGGAATAGTATTATAATACTTGGTTTTCAGACCATTGTATCTCTTCAGGAAGAGAGCTTGGCTTTGCTGTCCCTCATGGTTGTTTCGGGAATAATGTTACTATTGAGGAATTCAGCACCTAAGGTCCTGCCCTTAGAATGTAAAGTACTCGTATTCTTCATTAGGCTCTGTTTTCTTCTGTTAGCCGCTCGGTTTTTACCCAGCGTTTCTGCGATTTCCACTTGCTCCTCGCTGCCATACCTCTGGTCTGACTGCATGCATTGTGCTCTCTAGCTATTGAATCCTTTTGATGTGGCAACTCACATCCTTCCTGTCCAGAATTTCGTTTTAAAACTATTTAAATCGTAATTGCTTTCACATTTTTTTTCATTATTATCTATTCCTGAAACCTGCCATCACTGTTAAAGAAGTTTTTGAACTGAATTTCTCCACAATAATCTGCTTTGCTCTTTGCATATTGTCAGGTGCATAATTATAGCCTTTCTTTTCTTTGTTTATATATGGATAGTAAATACATACAATATTTTTATTTATTTTTACATAGAATTCTAGATTTAAATTAATACATTCTCATAGACAATCTTACATATTTGGTCTAAGATGTCAATTTGGAAACAGAGAATCTCTCAATACTTGATATTGCAAAGAAGAGGTTATCAAACTGTCAATATGAATATGAAAGGGAAACTTTCACAATGGCTGATTGACTGCTGGTTTTTACAAGTTTCTATTAGATTGGTTTATATTTATTTGTGATTTATCTGCAGTGTTGCTTTTGAACTTCCTTTTGGAGGAAGCGGGTAACGCCGCGTAGCCCAACCTTGCCTTGAGCAGAGTTCCTGCCTCAGCTTCAGTTTCTTCCTCACGGAGCTTTTCCTCATTGGAAAGGTTTATAATATTGCCTCAGTGTTGATGTTGGCAATGTTCACTATAGATCATCATTCTATATTTTTCTAACCAAGAAATAGTCTGTCCCTCTTGCATGTCTTTCCTGGGTAAATGTATAAGAAAAGTCTATCATCTCAAATAAGGAAGGAACTGACAGACTAAAGAAATATTCTGCCAACCAGAGCTTTGTAAACAAGCAGGCTTATTGCTTACAAGAGCTTGAGTGAACAAGGACAGCTGCCCCACAGATCATGTCTTGCCTTTTACTGTTCTGCCATTGCCCCTCCCCCTCCTACTGTCTCACGTTTAGACATTCACGATTATATTTGGCCAACCCAGACGATCCAGGACAATCTCTTTTTTGTAAAAGTAGCATAATAATAATGATAATAATATTCTTCGAGAATTGCATACATACTCATGTCTTGACCAAATACCCCTCATAGTCTCCCCAGAGATTCCTCTCTTATCTCTTCCATGATTGTCTGTTCCTAACTTAATGTACTTTTTCTGAAAAACACGGACTCTATTTAGTGCCACCAGTATATCTATGAAGGCACTGCAGTTTACTGGAGCATGAATAGCTTCTTAGAATGCTTATTTTAAGGTTACATTATTAGCGTATTTAATTCTCCCTGCCACCTTAATTTCCCATTGCTTTACAGACTCACACGTTTATAGTCTCTGGGGACTAGGGCACAGAGATGGCTGTAATATCATTTGCCTACGTGTCACATGCTTTTGCCTATCTTTATCACAGATGATAAAACCTACAGTTTTGAATTCTATCATCAGTGTTGAGCACTTACTAAAATAATAACAAATTTCCAATATCATGCCCCTATATTTGCTCTCATAGTTCAGTGTTAGGGGAATAACTCAAGAATTCTCCCATTCAAAGTATGGGAAAACAGATCTATGTGGGAATCAAGTAAATTTAAAACCTACTTGAAGGTTTTAAATTTGTGATCTAATCATTCAACGTAGGAATCTGGAATCCAGTTCCATCTCTCAGCTTCTTTATTGCTATCTTTCTTTTGTAAAAGCCATGGAAACTTATCAGAAAGAAAAAATATTGTAAAACTCTTACTGGAAATAAATTTTTCTATCTAGTTGTGAAATATGAAGAGATTGAGATTTAAATAGCAATATATGTGCAAGAGTACAGGGTACCATGAGTGTAAAATCCACCACACAGACAATGAATGCTAGCTTATGCAAATGAGTGATATCAGAAGATAATCAGAAAGTGCCTAATAGCAGAGGTGGAATTAAGGCTGGGTGTTACAGTATAAATAAGTTGGAAGCACACACAGAATGAAGAATAGAGGAGCTGGCTGGGGGGAAGGCAAGAAGGATGCACAAAATATGACAATGGAGGAAATACTTAGGGAGAAACAGACTTGTTGTTGCTGCAGAGGGTTGCTGACAGACAGAATTGAGATACGAGCAATGAGTTCTGGTCCAGTGTTTTGCTTGCATGTGTGATTCTTGGTGGGCTGAATCCTATTGCCTGATGGTCATCATGCTAACTGGATAACTTCTCCCAATCCAAGAAAAAAAATTAAATGACAGGAATGAATGGGAGGCTATGATCCAATGTAAAACGAATTGTTCTAAGAAAAGAAGACGCCAAAGCTGTGTTTGTTTAAGAAGACAGGAACTGTGTCGCTTCCACAGAGCCTATGTTCTGGGGAATTGTTGGTTGTCTCATGCACTGAGAAAACTAGACGCATTTGATATGCACTAGGAAGAATGGAGCCTTTCAGGATTTCAAATGTGCAGCCTGGATTATCATGCTAGACAGCTCTCAGGGATCCTGGGCATAATTAGCAGGTGATCACTTCCATTTTCAGGGCACCAAAGTCCTAAGAAATACACTTTTGCAAATACACATGGAGTCATAATTAAACCCCTGTTGCCACAATAGGCTGTGCCTATTTCACATCACATACATGTGATTAATACAAAGTAATGGAAACTGTCAACAAAAGAGTCACAACTTACACTTATGGCTTTTTGCTATTCTGAGATGATATCTGAAAACGAGCAGTTTGGAGTGAGAATTTTTCCATTAACGTTGCTGATCAGCATGTGCTGGCAGTTCTCTACTGCCTTCAATTATTAGCAGTTATTATGAATTCTCCATTAACTTTAATGATTGGCATGGGCTGAGGAATTTGAGTGCTTTCTATGGCCGGCATTTGCAGAAAATGCTTCTTCCAATTCTTTGGTCACTTTTTTGCTATGATTTTTGCTTTTCCTTCTATTTGCTGTTGTTTCATTTTAAACCTTAACCATTAGTCAAAGAAGATTATTTAGTATGTTTTTTGAAGCCTTCTCTCACTGACTTTAATTTTAAGCTAAATCGATGGAAACATATAAAACAAAGGCTTTTAAAGGATGTTTGTAAGAAGGCATCTCAACCACAGATTTCAGGACAGTTAAGAAACAAAATTTTAACTCCAAACTAATTTTAAAATGTTTATTTGTTATCTATTAGACACCAAACAATAATTTGTGAGTCACAATTTGCCACAAAGAATAGAATGTCATTTAACTATTTTCCACAGTGTGGGCATCAGTCAAATGCAGTTAAACACCTATTACAGTCCTTTCCTTTTTTTATGGTAAAAACACATACAATTAACACCTTTAAGATATATAATACAACACTAATATCAATAAATATTTCCTTGAAGTAATATATTGTGTCTCTAGACTTACTAATTATGCTTAACTGTAAATACCCCCCCTGTTAATCACTGTTCTTTCATTGTTTCTATCTGAGTGTTTTGCATTTTACTCATAAAATGATATCATATAGGATAATATTAATCCATGACTGAATTGTTTCATTATATATACTTTATATAAATAGATAGCTCTCACATTTTTGTGGTCCTTCATTTATCAGTACACACCAAATCTTCCTCATTGTAAATGATGCAGCTTATTACTTCCTATCTGTTTGGCTAAATTCAAGTGTAAATAATGTTTTAAAAACCTGGGGCACAGTGATCTCAACAAATGCTAATTTTGTTTCCACATGATATATTCGTTATAAGCAAACATCTCCAGGATATTTTTTCCTGAAGAACCTCACTATTTTTCATAACAGCATATCATACACTCACATTAACAATATAAAAGATTTCTCTTTTCTTTACACTTCAAACAAAACTTTTAAATCTCTTAACTTATTGATAATCACCATTGTGATATCACCGAGTTGAAATTTATTGGGATATGACTAACAATAAACTAAAATTTAGATTAGGAAATTTATATGGATTATTTGAGTGGAAGAATCAGACATAACATCGGGTTAAAAAAATAAGTTTTGCTCCTTTGTATTGTGGTAGAAATAAGGCATGATTTTAAGCATAAGACCATTTGAAAACAACTCTAAGAAAGAACTAAGTGTGTTGTGGTTTGGAGTTAAAGTATCCCTAATGGCTCATGTGTCGAAGACATGACCACTAGCTGGTAGAGACAAGCACTGAGATGTGAATGACCCATGACAGTCTTGACATCATCTGATTCATTGATGGATTGAAAATATGAACAAACTACTTTGAACTAATTGTTGAACTATTAGTTGGAGGAAATGGGTCACGGAGAACTTGGCCTTGAAACGTATACTAGCCCTTTTCTCTTACACAATCTTTCCCAGTTGCCATCATGATAGCAGCTCTCCCTTCTACTGTATTCTTCTACCATGATGTCCTGCCTCTTGACATGTGTGAGAACAATGGCACTATTCGCATGCATGAAAAACACTGAATCCACAAGAAAAATATTTTTCCACATTGTTTTGCTCATGTATATGTTATGGTGGGAGAAAGGTAACAAATAAGATTATATCTCCCATCTTAGCTCTTGGTTCCCATGACCCCTGCATCACAGGCTTCTCTACCATGTCTCAATGAGTATGCCCCGACTATCAGTCAGTCAAGTCTGTTCCTTTATTACAGGTGTTCTCTTCTCTATGCTATGTCAGTACTGCCATTATTAACAACTGTATCATTATAACTATTATTATCATCGGTTATTCTGCTTTTGTGGTACCCTGTTATCTGACAGGGAATTTTCTGGAACTTTCTTTTTCCTTTTGGATCCCAAGAGATATTTACAGCCTTTGGTTCAGTTTTGCATACCTCTTCTTCTCTCCATCTGCCATTGATTATTACTAAAAAGGAGTTGGGTTTTAGGTTTGAATGTCCCAGAGAGATAGCATGAAAATATGCTGAACCAGGGTTCTGTATTATAATCTGCTCAGATCTGAACCAGGGCAAAAAAAAAAAAGGTTCAGGATAGGGTCCAGGTTAACTGTGATTTTGTTGGAAAGTAAACTTTAGTACTTGAAAATATTATTTGCAAAATGTGGAAAATATTTTTACTATATTGATTTATGTCTGTTAGCACCTTCAAATGTTTTTATGCTGTCCTTCCTGATGTCTTAATGATATTTTTCCAATCTGGATCTCATCAACCTTTCTTCTACTGATTGGTAATTTCAGATTTAAACTGTAGGTTGAGCTTGTGTTACCTTACAAATGACATTCCCCTAAATTGCAGCTAAATTTAATAGATTTTTTTCTTAAGTCATATGTCAGTGCGGATGGGGGTTTTATCACATAGTAACGTTTTCCACTTTAAAAACATTCTAAGTAAAACATTTTAAACTTTGAACCGGAGTTTGCACTCTGACTTGTTCGATGTTTTAATCGTGTGCTTACTGATCAGTCATGTCCCTCATAAACCAGCTTGTTCTGAGACAATCCAGAGAGACACTTGCGGCCATGATATAATGGCACCTTTGTCAGGAGACTTGGGTTCCCACCTCCTTAATGCACATTTCATAAGCATCGCAGGGGCAGGGAGTTGTTAGTTTTATGTTTTCTGTTTTAAAAGAACCAGGAGGTGAAGAAGATTACGTCTGGCAGCTCTTCCCCTGCGTCACTTTGTTGTCATTCTTGGAATGTCTCAGAAGGTTTTATTAGGTAAAAGCCTCTATAAATTCCAGGTGTGGACCATATGTTCATCCCTGCATCCACAAACAGAAAGACGGTTTTATTTTGCAGTCTGACTTCCTCATGTAAGTGTGACAAATCCTGCACACTTGTTGGTACATAGTTGTGATAATCTTTACATAGTGTGAACTTTCTTTGCAAGCTAAGTTAAAAGCCAAAGGAAAACACAGCAGTCCACTCCAATTCTTACACCATTCTACTATGCCAAAGAAAAGTTTTGGGAAAATTAAAAGGGAGCATTAATCCTTCTTCATTCATCCGAAGACAACTAAGGGATGAAATTCTCACTGTGTTAGTGTCTCATGAAATGAGAATGGTTTGCATTATGCGTCAGGCATTATTAGTGATTATTTCAGTTTTTATTTTAGTTTTAGGAGCCAACACTGAATGTCCCCAGCTTGATTTGCAGTTTATCAGACCATCTGGCATGGGAGATACCAAACCTGAGGGCAGTCAAGAAAGGAACACTCTAATCAGAATATACCAGATTTAAAAAAAAAAATCTATCTTCAATAACAAAAAGAAAAGCCACACAAGGCAGAGAGAGCGAGTGAGAGAGAGCAAGAGAGTTAGAAAGAGAGAGATAAAGAGAAAAAGAGAGAGACAGAGACAGATGCAGAGGCAGAGACCGAGGAGGGGAGGATAGCATGATCATGCTCAGAATCATAGCTTTTATCCATCTACCTCTTCAGATGTTTGGAGAAAAGAATGAAGCAGGAAAAAGGAATAAGAGTGGCCCCATGTGGCACAGATACTGAGATACCCAGTGTAGTACTCTTCTAGTTGTGTGGAGCCTCTGGGCACCCATGCTCTATTCTGGGCTTAGACAAATCGACTTGGGACAGTTTAATAAACTCGATGAGTTTCGGCTTGCTTGCAGAAAAGGAGGAAGATACTAGTTTGTTTTTCCTTTCACCAGTTTCAACTGAATCTGCTTTATTGATGCAACAGCTTGAAAACAAACGTAGACCTACCAGGGGAACATTGCACTGTAGAGGGGAGTGGGCAGACAAGCAGCAGCTACAGTACTCCTGTGTTTGAACCGCACTCTCCTTTTACAGCTCCGGAGGTTTACTTCTCTGGACTAAGGTTTTAGTTTTCATAACAAGGCAAGAAAACATATGTTGGATATGCCAAACATTTCAAACCGTTTGTATTTGGAGGCAGAGATATCATTCAAGCTGAGTATCATTGTTCTTTTGTTAATGAAGATTTTAGGGTAAAAGCCGGGGCATTGGTCACCCCAAAGAGATGGTGTGGACCAGCTGTTTCTAACGTGCCAGATAAACACACAACGAATATGGCAAGTCGACACCGAAAATGTTGATGCGGCCACATTAGAAGGGCGAATAAGACGGTCCAGGAACACCCCAGGCCAATCCTTGAAGTACTGACCTGACTTCTAGGTTTAAAGAGAGCACAAAGTTGCATAATTAATTAATCATTCCTGACCCGGTGAAGTCTCACCCATTATCTATAGTCCACCATTGTCTTGCCTCTTGTCTCTCCTGAAAATTGGTTCAATAGATTATCAGGACTGTGTGGGGCCTCCTCCTGGGAGGTGGTTATTTCTCCTTTGGGTGGTACCAGGGTTTCCCTTCTCCCCAGCTTAGTATTCCCAGGAAATATTTTGCTTCTTTGGGGCCCATTACTTTAGTACTGCAATAGCCAAAGGAAGACAGTGGTCTTCTTTCCTGACAGAGTAGCTACACTTTGGAATAAAATTATAAAGTGAATTCTGACAACTGTGTTTATTAATGGTTCTTTCTTGATGCATATATTAGGTTCTGTCTCTTACCTATAATGTATGCACAGTCAAATCTTGATTATGGGAACTAATGTAGGAAATTTGTGAGCAATGTGACAAATTATTTGAAGTGATGGAAAATTCTGAAATGGCTCATATTTGACTTAGATGACAACTTATTAGTCAATGCAAGTCCATCCGCCACCTTTGAGCTGAAGAAACCTGTAATAGTCCTGATTAAATAGTAAAGCTACTTTGTAAAATTTAAAGGGTTTGCCCTCAGCATTTTTCCCCTTATTCACATCTTCATTTACCCATCATGAAGGAGAAGGGACAAATGTGTCATGCCTTCTTCAAAACAGAAACCAGTTTCTGTCTTCTATATTGTGTTCTTTGGACTGAATTATTTTCCTAAATACCCAACAGATGATTACAGCCAAATAATACACAGTTCATGGCAACTAAGTCATTAAAAAAGTCCCTTAAAAAAGTTCAACTTAACATTTTCTAAGTTGCCCATGTCTAGTATATTTGTTTTGCCTTTTTCAGGAAGACTTGAATTTTCTACGAGAGAACACAAACTCACAGGAAGTGCTAGCAGATTCAGATGCAGGGCACATAATTTCTCACTGTTTGAAGTTGAAAGGCCCTTCATGTCAGCATGCTTTTATGCTACATAGAAAACATTCTAGCTTACAGCACATTTGACTCAGCGCTTCCTACTCTTGGCAATGCAATTGATCCTTGACCATCGCTAGGGTTAGCAGACATAATGCTGCAGTTGAAAACTCATTCTCCAATGTGGAGTCTGCGCCTGCGGTTTTTTTCTTTGTTTTTATTTTTGTTTTATTTTGTTTTGTTTTTGGCTTTTTGTTTAGCAAAGAACATTGGGGGCAGATGATGTGGCTTATGCCTCTGTATTATACATAAATGCATTAACCAATGTGACTAACAGTATTAATTCATTCAGAAGTGGAGAAATACAAGGAACTTTTTAATCAATAATCTTGGTTAATAGGAATTTGAAAGAAAAATGTATCGCATAGCCATTTATAAATTTCCTATTCTTTCAAAATACAACTCTTTTTGTAAAATATATTTAATCACCATTACTTTCTTCATAGTGCTCCCTCTCTTTTTTTGGTTTTATTGTACGGCTTAAAATAATACAGCCCTGTGTGTACACCAACATTTATCGAGTCTTAAGTTTTTACTAATTAAAATAGACTTCCTTCAGCTCACTTTCAATAATACTAACAGCATTCTTATTACCGACATGCACTCTAAGTACCTCAAGGCTGAACAGAGCCTGCTGTAATTGGGAAGGAAATGATTTCCATTGGCATTCCTTTCTCCCAGAGCTGGAAGTGACATTTCATTATACATGGTGACATGGCCTCTCTGCTGCAAGAGAAATAAAAGGCATTTCCAACAAATAGGCAACAGGCACCTGACCTGTTGGATCAGGGTGTGTTGTGTTACATGATGTGACATGCCCCGCAATGACCTGAGGCACTGTCACTCTGCGTTACCCTGGTGGAGCTGTGTTGCTCTTTATTAAACCACCATAGGGAAGGCCATCCACAGGGGTCACAAAGCATCGCCATGCCACCTTTACAAGAAGGAGAGAACCAGCCACGCGCTGAACCTGTTTCACCACCAGTCATTTAAGGATATCAAAACTATGCAATCCACAGGAGTCTCGCAAGCTTTCATTGCCTTAAATTTGAAATTACGGTTCTAAAGTATCCCCGATAAATGAGTGTACGACAATGCTCATCAGACAAGGACTAAATCACACTCTGAAACTAAAATGTTTCATCAAAATACTAAAATTTTCTCAAAATAATCACTAAAGCCCTGCAATTGGTTTACCTACATTTTACAATGTTTTCATAATTATTCTTCCTCATAACCAAAAGCTGTCTTTTAAAATTATGCATCATGCAAATTAGAAGCACCAATTAAAAGGTATGATTAAAAAGTCTGCTTTAGCCTTACCCTTGGGAAGATTTTATTTTCTTATCAAAACAGTGGTTTTCAATAAGAATCTATCTTAAATTATTATATTATGTGATATTTTATAAATGGCATCCATTGTATTTGGTCATTTTTTCTAATGATTTTAATAGTATTTTTCTATTGATACATCTTGCATATGAATTCAGTTATAATGATCTGCATAAAGAATGGAACAATATTACATAGGTACATCTATCTAGTGATTTTAGAGTAATTACCGGTGCATGGAACAGAATATAACCTTTTGGTTATGCTCTGCAGTAAAAGGAATAGGTTAGAGAGGTTTTTATGCAAATTAGAAATTCTCTGTGTTGGAAGCCTAATTGTACTTTTTATTGTTGTACAAGTCAATACTGCTTTAATACACATTTTATAAGCTCCTTGCTGAAACTGTATATGAAAGGGATTGGGTTCCATAGATGAAAGGCATAATCTTAACAAAGAGGCCACATAAGCAGAGCGGGAGAAGGACTGATAAAGGATTTGCCAGCTCCAACACAGAATCAGTCTTATTAGCCTTATTAGTTACTGATGTTTGACCCACTGCTGTTAATGTGTGGGTCACATGCACGGCGATGTAGGAGGGGCCACTCCCTGTTTATCTGTTTCATCTACACACAATCTAATATTGTCTCCTCTTGAAAGAACTAAGGATGCTGTCTTTTTTGGTTTCCTCCTCACTCAAGGGGAATTTCTTACATATCAAAATTTTCATATTAAAGCATTTGACATGGAAGTAACCAGACCAAAAATTTCAAAAATAATATTTGGCAATTTTTAAAGCAATCAACACAATTCCTTTGTGACAGGAAATGTGGATGTTGTGGTTTTTGATGACAGCATTGTGGAAATTTAAGAGATCAAAAGGATAATAAGCAGAAGCTCTAATAAGCTGGATCACATATGTTAATTTTTTATTACATTTCCACTTTCCATTAATTGTGCTCTTTATTTAATATAGTAATGGTATATATCAACAATTGAGATTACATAAAACTAATATGTATTAGAAGGAATAATCTAGAGATCATAAAATCATCAAAGAGGAAAGCAACATTTGAAGTGCCAATCTTTCAGTTTGGTTCTGAGTTTCAGCACTGTAAAGTAGATACTGCAGCAGTATTGAGATTTTCACACCTCTGTTTCCCAGACTTCTACCAATTTAGATGATTTTTCTAATAAATTTGTGAATTGCTTATGGTGATGGTCTTTTTGCATGGGTGTCCCTTACTCCCAAATTCAGAGTGGCTTAAAATAAATATATAGGGAATTTTATGCATCATTTGTAAATCAATATTTAAAATATTTTCAATGAATGATCAATATATTATTTTCTCCTTAATATTTATTCAAAACAAATATTATTGGAGATATACAAGACAGAAAATTTATCACTTAAATTCAGACTTGACTACAATAAAATATAGTATATTAGATATTATATACATATTATACAGCACATATACTTTCAATATAGTATTTGTTTTAACATATATGTTTTATATACAATAAAGTATATGTTATATACTATATATACTAGAGTATATATATATGTTATATAAGCTATAATATGTAGAAAAGTATATGTAGCTATATATATATAATAACTGAGTCTTATCACATATATAGTGGGCTCTTATGGCAGATTTGTTTACAAGTATTTTGAGTGTTTTCTACACCACTTTTCTAAGTGGCTGGACAAGTTGACAATTCCATCAACACGAAATGAGTATTTTTCCCTATACCATCTCCAATATTTATTTTGTATATATATGTATATATATATATACATATATATATCTTCACCATTGTGACTAGTCATGTGAATCATCAAGTATGATTTTATTTTCATTTCTCAATGCACATTTTTAAGACTATATTTTCCACTGCTTTTATTTCTTCTTTAGAGAACTCCCTGTTCACTTTTGTTTCTTCTTTAGAAAACTCCCTGTTCAAATTCATATCCCTCCCCCTTACACATAGATTTGTGTTTTTACTCTTTGGTTTTGAGTTCTATTAGTTTAGGAAAAGCTCTTGGTATTGGAATATGTGAACGGGAAATATCAAATTGTAAAACTTTTAAAACAGGACAAATTTAACTTTTTGACTCTTATTGTGAATAAAATCGTATTTAAAGACTCAGTAATGTTGTTTGGCCATGCAAAAACTACTATTCCACTTGAGACAAAGAAGACTGTCTAGAGGTCTCATTTGTGGAAGAAAAATTAAATAAATAATAAATAAATAAATAAATAAATAAATAGGCTTGTCTACCATCTAGACATCTCATTTGAGAGTTGAGGGTTTAGCTGCCTGTCTTGGCAAGAATTCAATGTCTGTAATACAGATAATGAAAGTCATACTATTCTATATTAGTTCACATACACTGTTAATGTAAATTTTAATAAATCTAATGTATTCTACAACTACATTATTAAACCTTCTCTCTCTCTCTCTCTCTCTCTCTCTCTCTCTCTCTCTCTGTGTGTGTGTGTGTGTGTGTGTGTGTGTGTATGCCTGTGCATATCCAGAGGCAAGAGGAGGTTACTGGATTCCATAGAGCTGGAGTTGCATCTATATGAGAGTGCTTGGTTTGTTATGTGGGCCACAGGATCTGATCTACAGTCCATGTTTGTGCAATGAGTGCTCTCTCTTAAACCTATTATTCAGAACTTGTCCATATACCTGAAAACAATACTAAAGCCTTCTAACAGCAATTTCATATTTCTTTTCGCTTTCTTTCTTTCTTTCTTTCTTTCTTTCTTTCTTTCTTTCTTTCTTTCTTTTTTGAGACAGGGTTTCGCTGCATAGCACTGGCTGTCCTGGAACTCACTCTGTAGACCAGGCTGGACTCAAACTCAGAAATCCACCTGCCTCTGCCTCCCAAGTGCTGGGATTAAAGGCGTGTGCCACCACCATCCAGCTCATATTTCTTAATTAAAGACAAAAGGCCTACATTTCCAAGGCATCCCTACAAGAAAATACTATGCATTCTGGGAATGGGGAAAAGATTCAGGATATACTGGACCTATCATTAGAATGCCTAGATACAATGATTAGTTGCTGTTTAAACCCTAAGAGCTTTCTAAAATTAATTGAGCCATATGAATAACATTATACTCATCCAGGGAAATGGGAGCATTCCTGAGCAGTTTAACTATAAAATCAAATATGTTTTGTTTGTCTAGATACTATATAATATATTAGCATTATTCATGCAAAACCTGAGTCACAATACATCACTTATGCATGTACTTTGGTACAAATCACTCCAAATTAAATAAATTCTGATATAGATGTGAACTTATACATTATATACTTGAGATTAGGAAGCATGATATTGAAGGGGAAAAAAAAACAACCAGAACTAACTCTCAGGAAAGAAAGATCCTGTCGGTCTTCAGACACATATGTCTTGCGGCTGAATTAAGATGATAATTTCATAATTCCACATAAATAGGTTAGTCTAAGTGCAAAATTATCTTACGAGTCCAGTTTATTACAGATATCTGCAATTTTCTCAAATAAATCATTGATTACTATCCTGAAGAAACATCAGTCTAAAGAAAATATATTCCTCTCTGCCTTTCCACTTAAGACAAAGATTTATAAACTAAAGCACGTGGAACAGTTCAGATCCTCCACTTAGAAAATATTGACCTTAAATTATCCTTTATTTTGTCTCAATGATAAACATAAGGCTAGCCATAAAACTCTAGTTCATATGCCATATTGAAAGTATAAAATGTAGATTATCTATTCAAAAGCAAGAAGAAGGTTATAAATACAGAAAGCAATGTTGAAAACATCCATTTTATTGCAATAAAGTACAAATCTTTTAGTTCTAATTTTATAAATTATATTATCCAAAAAAAATGAAATCAGATAAGCTACCAATATAATTATAATGACAGAGAATGTTTAGAAATTGACACAAATCTCAGTGTTTTATAAGATCATTCAGATCATATGCATGAGTTAAATGCTCCTGGAGAGTGAGCACAAGAGATAAACCAGTAGGACAGAGAATACCTGTAAACATTTGCAATTACTACATGTGCCACACAATAGATTCCATGGAAAATGGCTAAGAATACTCTAGAGCTCATTAAGAACAAGCAGACAAAATGTATTGCTGGGAAGATCAAAAGAAAGACAGGGAAAACAACCAAGAGTCTAAAGTAGGAGGAAAGAACAAATTCAGATTCTTTGACTCTTTGGAGAATGCTTTTTACAAATGACCTGGAGGATCTATTTCAAACACACAGGAAAGTAAATTATACTTTATATTAAAGAAATAAATTATCTATTATTAGACAGAACTTTAAAGCTAAACCCCAGAATTTAAAGTTCCATATACCCAATGCCATGATGGGTTAGAAAAAGATTCAACCACACAAACACACAGAAAGTACTCTGCTTTATTCTGGGAATAGGAACAATACTGCCATGAGAGAATAACCTACACTTCTATTTCTCATGGCTTTCAATTTTATATTATATCTATGATATTAACATTCCTCAATTTCTTTTTTTATTTATTGGATATATTCTATATTTACAATTCATTTCCCTTTTTCTAGTTCCCCACCCCCAAAGGTCCCACATGCCCTTTTCCCTCCCCCTGCTCCCTCATCCACCCCCTCCCAGCTCACTGTTCTTGTACTCCCCCACAATGATGTTTTGGTCCATTCTAGCACCAGTGTCCACTCCTTTCTTCTTGTGAGACATCACTTGATATGTGATTTATGTCTTTGGTGTTCCAAGCTTCTAGGCTAATATCCACTTATCAGTGACTGTATACCATGGGTATTCTTTTGAGACTGGGTCACCTCACTTAGTATGACATTCTCCAGCTCCATCCATTTCTCTAAGAATTTCATGAATTCATTGTTTCTAATGGCTGAATAGTACTCCATTGTGTATATATACCACATTTTTCGTATCCATTCCTCTGTTGAGGGACATCTGGGTTCTTTCCAGCTTCTGGCTATTATATATAAGGCTGCTATGAACATAGTGGAGCATGTATTCCTATTGCATGCTGGGGAATCTTCTGGGTATATTCCCAGGAGTGGTATGGCTGGGTCCTCCAGAAGTATCACGTCCAGTTTTCTGAGGAACCGCCATACTGATTTCCAGAGTGGTTGTACCAGCTTGCATTCACACCAGCAGTGGAGGAGTGTTCCTCTTTCTCCACATCCTCGCCAACACCTGATGTCTTCTGAGTTTTTAATCTTAGCCATTCTGACTGGTGTGAGGTGAAATCTCAGGGTTGTTTTAATTTGCATTTCCCTAATGACTAATGATGTTGAACATTTTTTAAGGTGTTTCTCAGCCATCCCAATTTCTTCAGGTGAAAAGTCTCTGTTTAGCTCTGTACCCCATTTTTGGATAGTGTTATTTGGTTTTCTGGGGTCTAACCTCTTGAGTTCTTTGTGTACATTGGAAATTAGCCCTCTGTCGGATGTGGGGTTGGTGAAGATTTTTTCCCAATTTGTTGGTTGCCGATTTATCCTTTTGACAGTGTCTTTTGCTTTACAGAAACTTTGTAATTTTATGAGGTCCCATTTGTCTATTCTTGCTCTTAGAGCATAAGCAATTGGTGTTCTGTTCAGGAATTTTTCCCCTGAGCCGATGTCCTCAAGGGTCTTCCCCAGTTTCTTTTCTATTAGTTTTAGTGTGTCTGGTTTTATGCGGAGGTTCATGATCCACTTGGAGTTGAGCTTAGTGCAAGGAGATAAGAGTGGATCAATTCTCATTCTTCTGCATGTTGACCTCCAGTTGAGCCAGCACCATCTGTTGAAAAGGCTATCTTTTTTTCCACTGGATGTTTTCAGCTCCTTTGTCGAAGATCAATTGGCCATAGATGTGTGGGTTCAATTCTGGGTCTTCGATCCTATTCCATTGATCTGCCTCCCTGTCACTGAACCAATACCATGCAGTTTTTAATACTGCTGCTCTGTAATATTGCTTGAGGTCCGGTATATTGATTCCCCCAGAAGTTCTTTTGCTGTTGATGATAGTTTTAGCTATCATGGGTTTTTTGTTATTCCAGATGAATTTGAGAATCAGCACTGATACAAAATACCAACATGGGTCTTCTGAAACCTCTAGCAACTAGTAGTAACAAACAAATTACTTTTGGTAGAACATGGTTTCATGTTGTTAGTACTCCAATGAATATACACTTACTACCTAAAGTTAAAAAGCATCTGAGGCCAGCACAGCAAACAGAATCCACATCAAAATTCAGACTCCAAATGACATAGTAGACCTTTGGGGAAAATATAATAAAAATAAGTTTAAAGTACATATAATTATAAAAATCACCAACCCACAAAGAAAGATTAAGGTGTTACAGAGAATTGTTTCAGAAAAAAAAAAGATTGTCATAGGAGCTTAGAAATTTACAATATTCATTTGCACTAAGTTGAACACAGTGAACACAGAAATTATGTACTAAGAAACAGTACAAATAACTCAGAGTATTTCTTAGAAAGATAATAAATTCGAAGAAAATGAAAATAAATACACATCATAATAAAATTACCAAATGCAAAATTCAAATGTATTTATAATAGAAGACTATGTATTACAAATAAATGATCTACTTCAAAATTAAAATAGTTGAATTTTAGTGCTGGCAAGATGAATTAGTGGATAAAGTTATTGACATGGAAATATGCGAACTTGAGTTTACATCCCTAGGACCCATGTAACTCACAGCTAGGTGTGGGACATGGAGAAAATAGAGACAAATAAATTCTAGTACTCTAACCTCCAGTGTAGGCAATTAGGATTTTCAGTAAGTTACTCAACCTTAAAAATAGATAGATAGATGATAGAGAGATAGATAGATAGATAGATAGATAGATAGATAGATAGATAGATAGATAAGCAAACAGGCAGACAGATAGAAAGATAGCTAAATAGATGAGAAATAGAAAATAGGTAATAGAATAATAGATAATAAAGGGGAGACTAATAGAGTAAGAATACCTCCACTTATGTGTCATGGTGCCCTCACACATATACAGAGACAGATGGAAACACCCACATACATACACCCATAAAATAAATTATATTTAAAAATAAAATAATACATGATTGTAATTACAGAATCCCTGGCAAGGCATAATACTCAGAACATAGTTAGTATTGAGAGAAGTGTTCATAATTTGATCATGGAATGAAGATGGCTTTGAAATCCTGCTAAACTATTAGAAATCAATGATAAGTGGATATTAATGAGCCCAGAAGCTCTAAATACTCAAGGCACAATTAGCAAGTCAAAGGATTCCCAAGAAGAAAGGAGAGGACCCTGGGCCTGAAAAGACTGGATCCAGTTTTGTAGGAGAGTACCAGAACAGAGAAATGGTGGTGGTGGGGTCATTGGGGAATAGTTGGGGAGAGAGGACTTATGGGATGTATGGTGGGGTGAACTGGGAAAGGGGAAAGCCTTTGGAATGTAAACAAAGAATATAGAATAAAAAAAGGAAACAAAACAAACAAACAAAAAAGAAATGACCTCTGAGGAAAGGAAAGAACCAAGGAGTCCTTGGATTTCAAGCATGAGTTGTACAGTACATTGTGTTGCCTCTTATTACCATGGAGTATGAACAGACCAAGAAACAGCAAAAATCTATCACGGGCTTTAGCTCTTTAATAAATGCTGGCAGAATTATTGACACTGGGATATTTATATACACACCCATCCCAATCAGGCACAACCCTACTCCTAAAGACAAGAAAATTCTACCCAGAGAATTTCATTTCTCACTGAAAGTCAGGCATCTATTTGACTTCAAGGTAGGTGTTTTGGGAAACTAGTCTCTCTTGCCTCTTAAAATGCCTTATCCAATTTGAGATAGGAACATAGGAAGTAAATGTCAAAGAAAGAAGTTTTCCTGACAATGTAACGATGATGTGGTGAAGTAAATCATGGGCTAGGATAATGGTTTTCAACTTGAGTATATTCTTGAAGTAAATTTGAAGGGATTAAGGATCAAAACAAAGCAGCTATGCTATGGCTTAGTGGTGCCTTACAATGCTAATGAGACCACATGGAACTTCTGTGCCCCTGTTCTTCAGCACCCTACACAAGATGAAAACCTTCATTAATGGTGTGCTTCCCGGTCTGTAAATGAACGAGGAAGGTATGTGGATGTCAGACTGGCATTCTGTCAGGTTCATCAGAATACAGGCTGTATGGGAACAGGATTTCATTTTTGTTCAATCTATGAAAGGCATATACAGGTGGAAACCACTCTATTATACTGTGATTTCCATCTGTCAGCCATTGTATGTGAACCTAGACACACATATGCCCACTCTTAGTATAATAAATATGTTTTCTTTAAATAAAAAGGCCTTTTGTATGAGTTGATGGGTAGAGAAGTACTAGAGCCAAGACTTACAATCTGGATTCTACTCAGAGACGCATGTGTTAGAAGGAGAGATTCTCTTTGCCGGGCTCCTGAAGTTAATAGATTTAATAACAACTTTCAAGTAAAATGAGTTATTGAACCATTATCATATATAACATGCTCAAATCTCAACCATCTGATTGTTTACAAAAGTCTCACATAAGCTACTTAAACTATCAAAAGTAGAAACCAAACCTTGAAGAACATTAAATGCCAATAATCAACTTTATCAAAATTCACAGAACCTATTACAGTTTGGGGCATGCACAGTTATCGACAGTATGGAGGAAAACAATCACACTACAAGGTGTTTTACATCTCACGAAAAGTCCGTAAAATGTAGGTTGGCATATAAGTCTATGCTTAAGATAGGGGTATCAAGTTCTGGTGTTGATAATATGGCCTTAGGTTATGATCATGCACTGTGTATTTCTAAAAGCTAGAGGCTTGAGTTATGTTACTTATAAAGGATGATTAATATTTAAGGGATATGTATACATAGACTGATTTGAGTATTGCATAATGCATACATGTACCAAAACATCAAATGGTGAGGGGAAACAAGAAGAGTATCGGCAGATAAGGAGAACAGAAATGAGCTACCTAAAGAGACCATGTCTTTCCTGTGGAAAAAACTGATCAGGCATGGAAGTTTCAATTGGGTGCGCACATGTGGATAAGACAATAAGAGTAATAAGAGAGTCCGTGGCTGCAGGAAACATCCAACCCATAGCTTTCTGACAGGTAAATCATTACTTTTGTTCTCAGTATTTCAGTCACCTCTCTTTCTCTAAGTGTGATCTTTTTCTTTTCTGACAGTAATTTTCCCTGATCCCACAACATGAATTTGATGATCACTCACAATTGTGACATATGGTGGGAAGATATTTGTATTTAAAACTACAATTGTATGAGAGATACAGAGAACAAATAAGTCCTGGATTTACAGTCAAATTTTGTTTAATAATAAAAAGACATGGACATTTGGAAGCAACTTACAAGGGAGAAAATAAAGTTTAACTAAAAGGACCTGATAATTTAGGAAGGTCAGTGGGAATAGTGACTAGAAGGAGGGAAGCAGTGAAGGAGGAAATTATGAGATATTAAGTTCTTATAGCGGAGGTTTAGCCAGTGTATGCTATATAGATAACCAGAGGTTTACATTTGTATAGTGATGATAAATTTGAACAGGATGATTTAAAAGTGTTTCCTTGAAAGTAGTGGGTTAGAATAGAAGATATGCATGTGGGTCCTGATGGCATGGGCTACTCAGCTCTCAAAAGCTCATGTTCCCAAGAAAGTCTTCAGTCCTTCTTCAAAGACAGCTTCCCCAACCTCTCATAATTAATGTTCATGGGTGTTTGGGGGCATATTGTGATCTTTCAACATGGAGTATTAGTAGGATCAGACTCCTTTACTTGCAGTCTGATCTCTGGTGACAATTTCTAGAAGCAGACACCATGGGACTGTGTGTTGAGATCATTCTTAGACCCAGGAGGAAATGGTCATGAGTGGAGTTCTTCATTGACACATAGAGATGGGATGTGGCAGGTGCTTTATGTACCTGATCCTGGTGAGGTACAGGAGCAGGTGCTGATAAGCCCTGGGGCTCCAGCCTGTATATAATGCCCTGAAGGAGACATGGAAGAATTTTCTCCTGTTGCTGAAGGGCAGGGCTGACATTGGGATATTAAGTAAGAAGCTGAAGTTGTATCTTTCAACTAATCTTACTAAATGTAAGTTACAAAAAGTGAATGTCTAACATCCCTTTACTAGCAGAGTTCACATTCCTAAGTTGTATAAAGAATGTTAATTTTTCTTTTCTAATGGAGTAATCTGTCCTTTTCCATAAGAATGTTTTAATAGAACTGTATTTATAAGAAAAAAATCAATACTTGAGTTTCCCATTATGTGATATTTATGCCTTTAGATGTGTCATTGTAGTGTGTGTGTGTGTGTGTGTGTGTGTGTGTGTGTGTGTGTTGTGTTTGTGTAGGAGTATGCAGACATGAATAAACTAGCATGATGTGCTCAATTCATTTTTCTTTCTTTAAGGTTTTAAGAAGAAAGAAAAAAGTAAAAGTAATTGTTTAGATGCCAATGGTATTTAAGTTAGTTCCTGTATTCACAGTGTTAAGATATAAAAGGAGAGATCACACACAGTTGCGATCAAGAAATGCACCAAGTGTTCCCACAACTTTGGTTCCACACGGGCGGCCTTTTATTTCACAGAGCATATTAATCTTCTGTTATACATGACAGCCACTACTGTGTGTCATCTCACTGCAGGACAATGGAGTCACTCCCGTGCTTCCTTGTGAACTCGGTGAGTAGGCCTTTCTTCTTGTGACAAATGTTTATGGATTCTTCTAATTACACGTCTGGTTTCAAGCTAAGACACCAAGAGAATAGAGTTCTCTTTTGTAGTGTTCCCAAGGTTCTCCTATAATAATCAATTACCATAATGAGTTTCTTTAAAACTTCCATTCATCATTTTCTTAAAATATATAAACTACCTAGGATAAAGATAAATAGCCACAGCCAGCGCGCCCTGAGGCAGTCTACTGAAGGCCTCCTTTAAATCAAAATCAACTGGAAAACATGTTGGGTTTTATTTCAAAGTCAATCCTGCCTAAGTGAATAAAATGAAAAAAAAAAAAGAAATTAAAAAAATGTTGTCTTTATGAAAAGACACAGGACAGTGCACATATTTGCAGCCATCTCTAGATCCTATGCAGTTTAAACAAGTCTCACCATCATGGTAGTCTGCTAGTAAACCTGAGTCTGTGGAAAGGTTCCTCACCCATCAGTCTATCATACCCTATTTCTGGGGTGGGGGTGGGGTTCCAAATTTGAAGCCTATGTAACAGTTTTCGCTAACATCCCTGATCTCCATGTATCAGATACTGAAGATATAAACCCACAACTTCTGTAACTGTAGGAGCTTTAAATGTGCTCAGTCACTGACAGAGCTCCTAAGAAGGAACATCTCACTCCTGTTTGAATTTCCTTTGTACTGTCAGTGAAGGAAGAATTCAGCTGGGCTCTTAGATAGCTTCAAAGCAGAAGGGGAAAGGCAGAAAAGGAAGACAAGCAACAGCAAAACTTATCACTTGGCTCTGAGAAGAGATGAAATTAGGTGTGATTTGGGCAATGTCACAAGAAATGACCGCAGAGGCATGGAAAGGTTTCTATAATACCCTCTCTTTCTTTTTCTTTCTTTCTTTCTTCCTTTCTTTCTTTCTTTCTTTCTTTCTTTCTTTTTTCTTTTTTCTTTCTTTCTTTCTTCCTTCCTTCTTTTTTCTTTCTTTCCTTCTTTTTCTTTCTTTCTTTCTTTCTTTCTTTCTTTCTTTCTTCCTTCCATTCTTCCTTCCTTTCTTTCTTTCTTTCTTTCTTTCTTTCTTTCTTTCTTTTTTCTTTTCTTCCTCCCTCCCTCCCTTCCTTCCTTTCTTCCTTTCTCTCTTTCTTTCTTTGTTTCTTTCTTTCTTTCTTTCTTTCTTTCTTTCTTTCTTTTCTTTCCTCCCTCCTTGCCTCCCTCCCTCCTTCCCTTCCTTCCTTCCTTCTTTCCTTCCTTCCTTCCTTTCTTCCTTCTTTGCTGTCCTCTTTCTACTGTTTCTTGAATAAATTTCTATTCATTAGATGCAGACTGTCTACAGAGTAAATTGAATCTATTACTCTATTTTCCCCGAATCCCCAATCTCTCTTGTATTTACTTCTGGATCCTCATCAACAGGAGCTATGACCTTAATGCCAACACCCTTTGCATTATGTCAGCTCCTATGAAAAGTACTGTTACTCCAGAGTCCCAAATTGATAACTACAGACAGGCAACATTAGTTTTAATAAGATAAATACTTAAAAATCATTTCTCTTATTTTCACTGTTCTAACTTTCTTTGATTATACATTCTATATGCTACCTATAAGGAAAAACTTATAGGTAGGACAAACTGTGAACTTGAAAATGTGTCTGTGTGTGCTTATGTGCATGCATGCATGTGTGCATGTTAGCACCTCTACTTATTTGTAAACTCATATGAATCTGGTTTGATATCTGTACTCTTTTAGCATTTATGCATCATGAAAATTTCATTCCTGAGTATAAATTTGTTATTTTATGTGAGATTTCTTCAAAAGTCCCTTCACAGATTAAATGAGATACCAGATCCAGGGAGAAAAATGACTCAATAAAATATCTATTATTTAATAGAAGCTGAATCCATGATATGTTATTTTTTCCCATTGTGTCTACATCTTCCCTCGGTGAGGGTCTTGATCACATCATTTTGGTCTGTATTTTCTCCCCCAACTTAACCACATCTCAGTCAGTTCTATGCATTTCTCATGAATTTCAGCTATCAGTACACTAGTCCACATATGTTATAGTTTTCTTCACAACACTGATATAGTATCCTCTGTCCTTCTCTCTCCATTGCCCATGCCCTACTCTACCTCATTTCATTATTGTTATTGACTATTCATTTTTCTATTTGTTTATTCTATTGTTTACTAAACATTTTTTGGTATTTGTAATTAAACTGAAAAGACACATTTTTTTTTTTTAGAATTTAGTTTATAAATGAAACATTTTTAAAAAGAAAAGCTTAAAGCTAAACTTTGTTGAATAGACCATGTTGGAGTTTTTTCAAACAGAATATATTGCCTAAATTAGAAAATATGTTTTCTGATATTTAAAATTGTGTAGACGCAAAGAAAATATATCTGTAACATATAAAATGATAATTTCTCAGAGGATTGGGAATATTGACTATAATAGTTCTTTAAATAGGCTTAGATTTCCAGGGTTTTTTGTTTTGTTTTGTTTTTATTTTTGCTTTTTAAATCAGAAAAAAACTGTAGAATGTACTTTTAATACACCCATAATAGCAGAGGGCAAAATGTCAGAAACTGACATTTTTATATATCAGGCTTTTGCAAATTCTCAAAAGGAAAAAGGTGGTCTTTTTTTTTTTTGAGAAATATCATTTATTTTTTAACCCCCAAAATCCAGGAATAAAGATAAGTAAGGAGGCAAAAGGCTCATATAAAAATTTACAAAATGCTGATTGCAGAAATTAAACAAACAAATGGAGACATCTCTGGAACACGGTTGTGTTAGTTGTAGTTGTCAATCCGCTGTCCATTATTAAACACAAGCTTCACGAAATGAGATATTCAATACTTTCTAAGCATTAACTTTTTCTTATACCGGTGTGTATCATTTCAGATCTATTGAAGAAAACGGTTCCTTACTACATATTCTGTAGATTGTGGCATAAATGTCTCCTTTGGGAGATTCTTTTTTTTTTCTTTTTTTTAATTGGATATATTCTATATTTACATTTCATTTCCCTTTTTTTTTGTTTCCCCACCCCCCTAAAGTCCCACATGCCCTTTTCCCTCCCCCTGCTCCCTCATCCACCCCTTCCCACTTCCCTGTTCTGGTATTCCCCTACACTGATGCTTTGATCCTTTCCAGCACCAGTGTCCATTCCTTTCTTCTTGTCGGACATCATTTGGTATGTGGATTGTGTCTTTGGTGTTCCAAGATTCTAGGCTAATATCCACTTATCAGTGACTGCATACCACGGGTATTCTTTTGAGACTGGGTCACCTCACTTAGTATGATGTTCTCCAGCTCTATCCATTTCTCTAAGAATTTCATGAATTCATTGAAAGGTGGTCATTTTTAAAAGTGTTTTTTAACTTATTGTTTTTAGTATTTGGGAGCCTTCAATTCACAGTGCAATTAATTACTATTTTCACACAGTTTTTATTTAAAACAGAAACTAAGAAAATTAAGTTAAAATTCTCTGTCCTTCACTTAGTAAATTTGTGCTGTAGACAAACCACTACAATTTAACAGTTGCATTGAAAATACCTCTGTCTTTGTTTATTTTGTGAGTAAAGTATATTTTAGAAGAAAAAGAAGAAAAACTTAGAAGAGTACTTTCAGGTAGAAATTCACATGTTAGTGGTGATAACTTGCTTACAACGTTTTGTTTCCAATGAAGTATGGGACTTAATATTAAATCAACATGTATACCAGGACACTGGCTTAAAATGCTTATATGATTATTGACAGGCACAGTAGCTTTCCCCTGAAACTCCTTATTCATTTTTTTCTCTTCCAAGTATTTCCAAATAGCCAGTAACATGAGTTTCAAACAACATCCAAGTTGTCCCTAAAATATAAATACAAACATTCACTTTCCATCTGAAGAGATGTCTCTGTATTGACAGGATTGGGGGTCATCTCCAAAGATACCTACAGATTGTAGACACTGCATTCAGCTCCTCTAACTATCTCCTTTAAGCAGATTATAGACCTCAGAAGACATAATTTTTAAATAAATGCTACTTGAAACTTATTTATGAGGGGAAGTGACTGTGTTGTCTCAAAATAAAATACATCCTAGACAGTAACTAATACAGAACATTGAGTTTATAGAAAAAGCACTGGTCCAGAGAAATAACTTCTTTATTTATGTCAAGAGAGTGGGAACTGCTGCATTTAATTTTAATATCATGAGGAATAGTATCCTCCCTGCTTGACAGGGCTCATTACACAGCTCATGTGCACTATTTGCCTTATTGAACCAGTTTATCATTCATTTAAGAATTGCACATGGATTCAAACTACAGAATGTGATACAGATGTAAAATAAAGCTTCTTAGTGCTACAAAATTTTATACACAGTTATAAGAAATTATGAAAAAACAAATAAATGCAATTCAAAAAAAACCATTGCCCATAACTCAGATGCCACATGGAATGTGTGTTAATTATATGACTGTATGAATAAATTATAAATATAATTTCTATTTATTAAGAATCATCTTTGCTTTTTGTCATACTAATTGTTTACCTTCGTCTAGGTTGTTGAATTTATTGAGTTTCTGTACCTTCATTGCTTTAATCAGCTATAAATGAGAAATATCTAAAATTTTAATATTTAGAAATATCAAAATATTATCTAATTTTGAGAATTAACTACCAAAATTTGTTGAACAGCTAGTCATTGAATCCTTTTTGGAAGAGAACATTATAGTTTTATAATTGATAAACCTTTCAAGCAATATCTGCTTTTTCTGGCCACTTCATTCATTTTATCTATCCTGCTCTCACTACATCAGTGGATCTAACCATCCTAACACTGTGACCCCAGTTTTATGGTTGGGGTTTGGTTACCCCAACCATAAAACTATTTCATTGCTACCCCATAACTGTGATTTTGCTACTGTTAAGGATTGAGGTAAATATCTGATATATATGATATCTGATATTTGACCCCCAAAAGGGTCACAATCTACAGATTGATAAACCCTTGCCCTAGAGTAAAAGGCACCTCAGAAGAACATGTGGTGTGCTCACACTTAAATATTATTGGTTCAGCTCTTCCACAGAGTTCAGACAAACAAAAACGACAACCACAAACCAGACAAATTGACTTGATGATATTGATATAGGACATATTTCTGGAATACCTTAGCAATTTTCAGCAACCAAGTGCTATAATTTTTGTTCTCAGTAAGTATTTGATAAATTAGTTCTGTCACAATAGAAATTCAGAGGAAGAAAGAACTCCTACTATAAGTAGATTATTCAACTGTCTTGAATACTTATTTGTTTAGGATTTATCTCCTACTTTTTAAATACTGGGTACTGAGACTTTGTATAGGTGAGGCAAATGTTTTACCACTGAGCAACAACTACAAGTCCTTCTCTTTCGAAAAACTGACCCAGAGTCTAGCTAATTTGCCCAAGGCTATTTTGAATTCAACTTATAGTTTTCATGCCTTAGCCTTCTGATAAGCAAGTGCAACCATGGCTAGCTCTCAGAGATTCTTGAAAAGGCTGCTTGAGGTTTAAAGAATAATGACCTAAGCTTATTTACCTTATTCTATCAGTATTGGAAATAAAGTAATTTGTGAATTACTGATAAAAAGCTACTTTAGAGCCTTCAGTAGTAATTTTTCTAAATGTTATATAGTGTTCTCAAGGTTTGCTTCTCACTAACCTCAAGATATATTCTCTTTCAAACACATCTCTTAGTGTACCTCCATTATATCCTGTAATAAAATGAAGCATTTTGTTCTAGACACCTAATCATGTTTCTATAACATATTTATCACATGTTCATATAATGATAGCTGAGTCAACATTATGCTACTCTCAGTAGTGTGGAAGAGATAGCTCCATACTTTCATGCTCAGAAGCCTAAATATAATCTCTCTGAACGATGTCATTTGTAAGTATGTTTTCAGGACGAATTATTTGTTATTGGATAGCTAATTGGTATGCTATTCTCTGGGGAAGAAAATTTTTTTCCACTCTCAGCATTCTTTAGCTACCTGTAGTCTTTGTTTAGTGTTGAGGTCTTGCTGTTTCTCCCTGACTATTGTTGATATCTGTGTCCAGCTCCTGCTTAGGCTGTCACATTGGTGAGGCTTAACAAGTGTAGTATAGGACATTATTAGGGACGACAATCTTATAGCATATTCCTTTTCCTATGGCTGTTACAACCTTTCTAGTGGTATAGGTTCTCCCTCAAGATCCACGCATTCACTAATCTTGGCTACTTCACCAGCTTTCTACTACTAGGTAGGCATGATTTGCCTTCTGTTAAATAGGTTGAGTCAAACTAGAGAGCCATTGCTTACTAACAAGGTATATGTGTACCCTGTGTGTCATTGGGCCATTCTGGTCATTGTTGAAGTTCATCAGTCTTATATCTGTGTAAGAATGTTGGTTGTTTCCTTCTTTTAAAAACTTTCAGGGTGCTATCTGGTACCATGAAGGTAGTCCTCAAGGAGAAGGCTTTCTAGTTAGTTCTATCTCAGGAGCTTCTGAATCCTATGTATGGAGTACATGATGTTTTTTAGCAAGAGGGTGCTACCTTCGACCTGTAGAAAGCAACCAAGTGCATTGGCATTACCCTACAATGTTTGGGAAGTCTCTTAAAAAAACCCTGACCAATTCAAAAGTAGACTTTTAATGGCTAGTGTTAGGGTTTTGTTAAATGGTTTTTAGCTCTTAGAGGGAGCTTTGCCATACCAGAAGATAAAATTTAATTTAAAACACACACACACACACACACACACACACACACACACACACACACACACATGTTTAGACTTACCTATATCACAGTTTTCTCCTTAACGTTTATTTTTTGTGGATAGCCAATAGTATGATTCCTTGTAGCATTTCCACACATCTTTACTGTTATTTAGGGACCTCGTCTCAGGCAGGCCAAACAAGTATTCATGACTTTGACATAGAAAAGAATTTTAGGACAAGTAGGTATGATGAAGCCTATCTGGAGATTCAATTAAAGATATGTTAATATAGGTTATAGGTTACAGAATAAGGGCTATGAGAAAGAAAAACGCTAAAGAAAATGTAGATACAGCTAAGCACATGGGGCTATGATCTGTCTAAGAAACTGCAGAAAAAAGTGAGGCATATCTATGTATGTGTATGAGCTCCTTAAGGGAGAGTCACAATTAATTGTCTTAGCGTTAGAAATAAAAGCCATTTTGATTGCTCTTAAATTACATCCCAAAAGGTTGCCTAGAAACCTCTCCTTTTTCTTTCTCATATATGAGATTATAAAAATGGACCTTGAGTTTCTGTGGACTGAATTAAATCAGGTAAGGCAAAGCTTGGATTTCTGAGCTTTGTACAAAGGGTTTAGTGAATGCCCCCTTCCTGTAAATGGAGTATCTGATGACATTTATTAAGAAAATTACAAAAAAAGAAAAAAAAAAAAGCCAGGCGGTGGTGGCGCACGCCTTTAATCCCAGCACTTGGGAGGCAGAGGCAGGTGGATTTCTGAGTTCGAGGCCAGCCTGGTCTACAGAGTGAGTTCCAGGACAGCCGGAGCTATACAGAGAAACCCTGTCTCGAAAAACCAAAAAAAAAAAAAAATTACAAATTTACCTCTGGGAACACAGAAAACATTATGTAGTTAATTTTGCTGGTATTCTTGCTTATTTGCTAGTGAAAGACTTCAACTGGTTCCAGAGCCAGAGGTTCCTATCCCTTATGTAAAACATTTCCTTCTTTCAACCCTGACTCTCTATAAGATATAAATTTGTAAAATTGTCTTTTATCTCCCCAGGTGTAATTGTTATCTTGCAGGCTTACTGTGGAATGATATTACCCTTTCTAGTTCTTTCTCAACTCTGGTTGGCTGGTTCTATTCAACTGTTCTGACCCAAATTCCTCTTCAAGCTTACTGATTCAATCTGGCTTCTCTTGGCTTCTGACTTTTGAGTGAATTGTTCTGCTTGGCCTCAAAATAACTCTGGCAATCTGTTCTAATCTTTCTGATCCTTTTCATTCACTGACTTCATGTGTCTTCACCTGCAACTTGTCTCTGTAAAACTGTCTCTCTCTATCCGTCTCTTTTTTCTCTGTCTCTCTCTTTGTGTGTGTGTGTGTGTGTGTGTGTGTGTGTGTGTGTGTGTATAGGTGTGCTGCTCTCCTAAGTTGCCACTTTTTCAGCTGTCTTATGAGAGTTGGAGGTATCCTATCTGACTCATTCCATAAAATCTTTTCCTGATTCATCAGTTTCTCTGCCATTCAATTAGACATCATGATCAAATATGGCCGCTTCCTTCCATAAACCATTTTCTATCTTCATTGTTTGTGATAAAGGGTGTATATCAAGGCTGTGAGAGGGATTAAATTATTTCAGGCCAATCACACATATGTAGAAGGTCTTTGGTTGTGATCCTTTATAAAAGCTGTCTTATTACCAGATTAAAAGTTCCTCTACACACATCATGTGTGTCCCAGGCAGCTCACAATTGCCTTTAACTTGAGCACCAGGAAGATCTGATGCCTTTGTCCTCCAAAGCCATTTGAAATGGTTGTACCCGTACTTACCATACATATATGAATAATTAAAAATTAAATATTAAAGCATACAAAGGTTCAAGGAAGCACAATTCTTTACAGAAAAAAAATTGGCCTTGTTTGCTTCAGCTGTACAAGGCCTATGCAACAAATTCAAGCCCACATAGATCACATAGGTGGATTCAAACTGGCCAGACTCTGTGAATGTGCAAATGAGCACTGAGTAAAAAATGTAAGATGGCCTCTAGTTGTCTTTTGTCCATTCCTTCCATCTTCATTTGAACTAGTGGCTCCAATACCAGTTAAAATTCACAGTCAACCCTTCACTCCAATCCCCCACTCCCATAGCCTTTTACATCACATCCCTTTCTGTTTTAATTTCACAGGCAGCTGAAAGTTGTTATAAGCTCTATTTGGTCCTAATACCATGTAGCTATATGATTTCCAAACTCTAAAGTGATGAGGATGAAAACTCATAACTCATAGCCACTCTCAAAGTTGACCAGGAGGCAGTTTCATGAGTCTTGCCTAAATTGTGATTGCTGCTGTTTACTAAGTCTGCAACTTAATAATAAAGTTCCTCAGGTTGCGGTGACCTCCACCATAAAATTATTTTGTTGCTACTTCATAACTGCCACTTTGCTAGCTATAAATCATAATAAAAATATATGATATGCAGGCTATCTGATATGCAACCTCTGTGAAAGTGCTGTTCAACCCTTCTTCAAAAGGATGAGAGAACTGTTACTGTAAGCATTGTATTCAACCCATGTTCTGAGGCTCCAAGCAGAAACATCAGCTTGTATGACATGCTTAAAAGCAAAGGATATAAAGTCTTTGGGAGATTGGCTATTGAAATATTTACTATTCACAGGATATATGTTTAAAAATAACTTAAGTAAAACTTTAAAAGTGTTTTAAAAGCAAACTTTTAACTTTAACGCATACATGAAAAGAATTTTATTATAAAAATTCTTTGGAATTTTTTATTTATGTGTCTCTGTGAGTGAATGTCATCTCTATTCAGGTATACTAAGAAACTAGAAAAGGGTGTTAAATCCCCTGGAGATAGAAATATAGGCAGTTGTGAACTACCAAATAAGGATGCTGGGACCTGAACTTAAGTCCTCTGCAAAAGCAGCAACACCCTTAACCATGAGTCCCTTATGTACCTGAACATAAATATTTAATCATTTTCTACAATTTACTTCTCTGTAAAGTGGGGAGCAGTGGGAAAAGTCAGGCTGTGAGCCCATTGATGGTCTTTCTAGTACCAACAGCCTATGAAAATGAAATCTCTTGAGAATATTCCTTAAATACTAGCAAGACATCTACAGAACTGAGTGTATTTGACCCAATCACCTTTTTTTGATTATGTTCATTCTGAACTGTTGAGATGACTTAGTATGTAATAGCTTTTTGTATGATGCAATTGCTGGCTTTATTAGAAAGCACCTTATGGTTTTTGGTGAGCATTTGCCCATATTGTGAAATCATCATGAAGTCTAACACAGTGGATACCTTATGTTTAGAAGAAACTTAGAACTATGGCCATATTTCAGGTCAAAACTAATAAATGTTTGCAAAGAAATGTTTAAATATTTAATTTTATTTTAATAAAAAATCACATATTTACTGTAAGACAGCAAGGTGCTCAGATTGTATTTGTTTTATAACAAAAAGGCATTATATTTCTCTGATCTAGAAGTTTCTGTCATAATTCTCCATATTAGAAAGTTACATGCAAAAGACATAATTGTCTTCCTGAATGATCACTATTGAAATTGTGTGTATAAATACACACACACACACACACACACACACACACAAACATGTTGGGTGTGACATGGTTGCCCAAACAGCTGGATTACAGTTTCAGCTGCGGGTACATGGTCAATATTGAAAATACATCTCGGGCTTTCTAGAATATAGATGGCATTGCTCTTTCTTTAAGGCTTATCTATTTTGCCTTTTGCTATATCATATTCATCCTCAAATACAACTTTCAAAATTTTCTGAGAAAGGGATTGAGGGCCTTATTAGAGAAGTAAATTGCTTTGAGGATAGCAGCAAACTGTTCTGGCCTTGGCCATTCAAATAGTCAACCCAGGTATAACCAGACAAGGGGTTCTGCATGTGGAGGCTGACGGCCTCAATTGTTCTCTGGGAAATTTTTGCCAACTCTTGTTGATTGTGAGTTGATCCAGGCAATATTTGAAGCAGGAAATGGGTTTTTTTGAGAAACCTGAAGTCTTAGTAGTTCAGAGAATTGAAGGTCCCCAAGGAAAAGGAACACTGGGCCTGGGTCACTAAGGATAGGAATGTTCATAGAAAATACAAGGGATAAAATAGAAGAAGAAATAGCTGGGTGCACTAGATTAGAGAACTTACCTTCCTGGGAAGATTGGAACATACTAATTTGACACTCAGGCATTGCCTGCCTAAGGAAATTATGGTACAAGTTTTAAGAGATAGAATTTGGCCCTGTGGAGGAGTCTGAAAGAGGAATCAATATTGCACAGGGAAAAGAGTTTGAAAAGCAGTGTGCAAGTAGATATTTGTATGAGCTCAATAAAGAGATTTTGCACATTTAAAACAAATTAAAAATATTAACATTACTCTGACCTGTTTAGCACTATTTTAATACTGTAACCACAAGTTTATGCCCAGATGAGCTATGATTTGGAGGTTTTTCTGAGAGTTAAAATTAATGTATAATGTGCTTTAGTGACAGTGAATTGTGACTTTATGTATGCATTGTGCTTTGTGATGGAATAGTTACATGTTTTGTTTTTTTCCCACAAAAACTAACGGGCTTGAGTAAAAAATAAAAAGGCTTTTGATTATATTGTACTGTATAACAAGTATGTGTGTAATCAATAAAAGACTGAGGTGAACTGAGAGGAGAAAAAACATAAAAGAGGGAAAACCTGAGAGGAAAAAAAACATGAGAAAAAGAGAAACATGAGAATGAGAGAAAACATGAGACAGAGAAACCTGTGAGAGAAAACATGAGAGAACCTTAGAGAGAGAGAGAGAGAGAGAGAGAGAGAGAGAGAGAGAGAGGAAGTAGACATACCTGAGAGTGTCTCTGAGCACAGCTTCATACCTGTCAACTTAAACCTTTATTATTGCCTGAGACTCTGATTTTGTGCCAATCCAATCCTTCCATTCTCAAGAGAACTCTGAAACAACTGAGGCACACACACATAAACTTCTGTAGGAGAATTTTAATCCAGCAACATGGCTGCTCTGAAAAGCGATCACATCTAAATACCTTCTATGATTGGGCTAGAATGACACCCTTTAATATCTCTGGCTGGAATACACACACATACTTAAGACATACCTTTAATCCCAAACAATGATGCTAAAGCTAATTTGTAGAAGGAAGCAGCCATGTTTGAAAGTGATGTCTTTTTTTAAAAGTTTTTAATTTTTATTAGGTATATTCTTTATTTACATTTCAAATGTTGTCCCCTTTCCTGGTTCCCCCCTCCCCTGAAAATCCCATAAGCCATCTCCCCTTCCCCAACCAACCTTCCCTGTTTCCCTGTCCTGGTATTCCTCTACACTACGGAATCAAGTCTTTCCAGGACCAAGGGCCTCTCTCCCTTTGGTGTCTAACAAGACTGTCCTTTGCTGCCAATGTGTCTGAAGCCATGGGTAACACCATGTATACTCTTTGGTTGATGGTTTTGTCCCTGGGAGCTCTGGGAGTACTAGGTGAATCATACTGTTGTTCCTCCTGTGGCACTGCAAACCACTTTAACTCCTTGGGTCCTTTCTCTAGCTCCCCCATTGGGGACACTGTGCTCATTTCAATGGCTGGCTGAGAGTGTCCTCCTCTGTATTTGTCATGCACTAGGAGAGCCTCCCAGGTGATAGCTATATCTGACTCCAGTCAGCCAGCACTTGTGGGCATCCACAATAGTGTCTGGATTTTGTAACTGTATATAGGATGCAACCCTGGGTGGAGTAGTCTATGGATGGTCTTTCCCTCAGCCTCTGCTCAACAATTTTTCTTTGGGTCTTTTTTTGTGGGTATGTTTTCCCTTTCTACAGAGGACCCAAGAATTCATACTTTGTTCTTTTTACAGAGGGACAGACAAAGGTATTAATCAGAGAAAGATTCAACTGAATGAGTCAAAGATAGGATAAGCCCAACTCTCATAAGAAAAATGAAAATAGAGACAAATTAGGAGAGAGAGAGAGAGAGAGAGAGAGAGAGAGAGAGAGAGAGAGAGAGAGAGAGAGAGAGAAATCTTACCAGTACAGTTTTAACAGAGTCAGGTTGCAGGTGAAGACACATCAAGCTAGAGAATGAGGATCAAGAAGATTAGAACAGATTGCCAGTTAGTTTGAGGCCAAGCAGAGCAATTCAGTCAGAAGTCAGAAGCCAAGAGAACCTGGAATGAATCAGTGAGCTTGGAGAGTTTGGGTAAGAACAGCTGAGTCGAATCAGCAATCCAGAGTTGAGAAAGAACTAGAAAAGTGAGCTCATGCATCAGTAAGCCCACCAGATGAAAATTACATCTATCAAATAAAAGATACATTTAAAGATGTCCATTTTGGGAACTGATTCAGAATACTCATTTTAAATTGCTAAGCCATCTATCTAGCTCCAAGATCTGCTTTATGCTACTTTTCATTTTGAATCATTGTGGAACTATATGATGGTTCAGCCATTTGTTGTGGACTGACTACATCACAATATAGTGAACAACAGAGTGGGAGATAGATGGCCCAAGAAAATATTAATGGCTAAAGGATAACATCAGTTCACCACACTAGATCCCAAAAGAAAGAGCATCTTAAATGGACTCCTGAAGAAATTCTTCTAAGTATGGATGAAGAAAAGTATATCCTATTATACTGGGACCTGTTCTCCCAGTAACAAATCCAGTCCGTTCATGAGGTATGTTTTAATTCTCTTTTAAATATACCGTATTGGAATTTCCAAGTTTTACATTGAGAATTAAATATTCAATACATGTTCTTTGGTAATATATTGAAGTCATCACTCTTCCTTTCCAAGACTTTAGTTCTCTATGACAATTGCCAGAATTTGCAAATAACAAATTGGGTCCTCTGGAATTAGGATTGTAGACAAGTTTGAAATGCAAGCTATTTATATGGGATTAGAAATTTCAGTCCTTTCTGTAGCTTCTCCATTGGGGACCTTGTGCTCAGTCCAATGGTTGGCTGAGAGCATCCACCTCTGTATTTGTCAGGCATTGGCAGAGCCTCTCAGGAGACAGCTATATCAGTCTCCTGTCAGCAAGCACTTGTTGGCATCCACAAGGAGCTTGCAGCCCCATAGGAGGAACAACAATATGAACCAACCAGTACTCTAAGAGCTCCCAGGAACTAAACCACCAATCAAAGAGTACACATGGAGGGACCCATGGCTCCAATTGCATATATAGCAGAGGATGGCCTTATTGGACATCAACAGGAGGAGAAGCCCTTGGTCCTGAGAAGGCTCGATGCCCAGTATAGGGGAATGCCAGAACATGTAAGAGGGGGTGGGGGTTGGGGATTGGGTAGGATGTTTTCAGAGGGGAAACCAGGAAAGGGGATAATATTTGAAATGTAAATAAAGAAAATATCCAATAAAAACAAAATAAAACAACAACAACAACAACAACAACAACAACAAAAGAAATTTCAGTAAGGTTACCTGAAGAGAGACCTTCCTGGGCAAAATTTAGAGTGGAAGGAATGGTGATATTTTACATCCTCTAATATCTATTTTTCTAAGAGAATGGACAAGAGCCAATTTCTGAGCCTTTTCAACCTTTTTGGAAAAGGACCCATACATTCACAACCTCAGAGAAACATTCATTCATTTGATTTTCAAATCCAGATTTTAGATACATTCTGGGTAGATGTGCTTTATAGGTAAAGTACAGATCAGTTTTGCCAGTCCAAGACTGAAGACCTTGAATACTATTTGATTTCTTTATAATTCAAAACATGGAGTGGTATATAAATGGATGAGAGACTTTGCAATTACCCTCACCGCACTCCCCCTACGCCATGCATGGTAGCTAAGCACATCTACATCAGTCCAGTGAAGAATTCACCAGCTATTTCTTTATCTATTTCTTATTGTTTCACAGCATTGCCATTAAGCCTGTTAATAGCCAAGTCCCTTCCAGTTTAAATTTGACACCTTAATCCATTCACATTTTTTTATGAATTCCCACAGGCGATTATTTCTCAGAATAGTTTTGAGTGGCATATTCCTCTTCGGCCTTTCTTAGTCGTCATGGGAATTTCTCGAATATGCGAAAATGCTTTCACTACAAACTTATATTAAGGTGCTTAATTAACAGGAAACATCCTATTAAACTAGTGTACTTTTTTTCCTTTCTGTTGTATTTATGATCTTGATCTGGTAGTCAACCTTCAAAGAAATCAAGTTCTGGCTTTGCTCTCCATGGTTCATGGTAGCTCTGTATTTATTGGAGTCTGTTTTCTCATCCTCCTTACTTTACAGGATGTCCTATAATTTAGAAAGTTACACAGATAACTGAACAATGATCAGGAATAGATTTCTCTGCAACCACATCCCTTTCAAGGCTTGTATTTAATGTACTGCAGCTATTACATTCTGAGAGCCCATCGACTTCTCATTGTTAGAACAAGCCAAGTCGCTTAAACCTGACGCTTCCTCACCTCTTGTACTTTACCCTCCACATCATGCTTAATCATAATTTCTGGAGACGAAATTTGGAATTCTTTAATAATAAGGCCATGTAATGACCCTCAAGCATATCAGAATCTGAGAACAATTGACTCAGTGTGAGATAATGTAAGAATATTTAACCTGTTTGCCTGCTATGATTCAATATGAAGGGCTCTTGACAATGTAAGTATCTTAGGAATATTGGGTCAGGGTTTTCTTCTATGTGGTGTTTTGAAACAAGCCTCTGTTCAAAGATTTAGTAGTGAAGAATAAACAACAATAAAAACCAATAGAAAGAGAAACTAACCATAGCATGACATGGCTGAACTGCAAATGAACATTTTATCAGACTGAAGAGGAAGAAAAGTTCAAGTAGGGATACATGACTGTTGAAATGACTATTGATTGGCCTTGTTGTACCAGTGTCTCTGGAAATGTTGTTCCAGTGTCTCTGTTTCAAGCTGGAGCAAGGGACTGGCGGGCGGGGGCCTGGGTGATGGTGTTACGACATGATAGTGCTAGTGACCATGACAGGGAGATAAGGCTCTGGCAATGTCCATCCTGAGACAACCATAGCAGGCTCCTTTTGGTATGCACTTCTTGTTGTCCATAATAGTGTCAGGGTTTGGTGACTATTTATAGAATATATATAGAATATTTATAGAATATATATAGAATCCCCAGGTAGGGCAGTCTTTGGATGGCCTTTCCTTCAGTCTCTCCTCCACACTTTGTCTCTATTATTGCTCCTGTGAGTATTTTGATTCCTTTCTCAAAGGAACCCAAGCACCCCCATTTCAGTCCTCCTTCTTGAGCTTGCTGTGGTCTGGGAATTGTAATTTGTTTATTTTGAGCTTTTGAGCTAACATCCACGTATCAGTGAATGCATATCACGTGTATTCTTTTGTGATTGGGTTATCTTACTCAGGATGACACTTTCTAGTTCCATCCATTTGCCTAAGTATTTCATGAATTAATTGTTTTTAATAGCTGAGTAGCCAACTTCTAGCTATTATAAATATGGCAGCTATGAACATAGTGGAGCATGTGTCCTTATTACATCTTCTGGATATATGCCCAGGAGTGGTATAGCTGGGTTCGCTGGTAGTACTATGTCTAATTTTCTGAGGAATCCCCAAACTGATTTCCAGAGTGGTTTTACCAGCTTCTAATCCCACCAACAATGGAGAAGTGTTCCTCTTTCCCCACATCCTCTCCAGCATCTGCTGTCCCCTGAGCTTTTCATCTTAGCCATTCTGACCAGTGTAAGGTGGAATTTCAGTGTTTTGGTTTGCATTTCCCTGATAACTAAGGATGCTGAACATTTCATTAGATGCTTTAGAGCCATTTAAGTCTCCTCAGTTGAGAATTCCGTGTTTAGCTCTGTACCCCATTTTTAATAGTGTTATTTGATTCTCTGAATAGTAACATCTTGAGTTCTTTGTATACGTTGGATATTAGCCCTCTATCAGATGTAGGGTTAGTAAAGATCTATTCCCATTTTTTTTGGTTGCCATTTTGTCCTATTAACCATGTCCTTGGCCTTACAGAAGCTTTGCAGTTTTATGGGGTCCCATTTGTCGATTCTTGTTCTTAGAGCATAAGCCATTGGTGTTCTGTTCAGGAACTTTTCCCCTGTGCCCATGTATTCAAGATTTGTCCCCACTTTCTCCTCTATAAGCTTCAGTGTATCTGGCTTTATGTTTAGATCCTGGATCCACTTAGACTTGAGCTTTCAACAAGAATGGGTTGATTTGCATTTTTCTGCATGCAGACCTCCAGTTGATCCAGCAGCATTTATTTAAAATGCTCTTTTTTTCCCCACTGGATGTTTTTAGCTCCTTTGTCAAATATCAAGTGACCGTACATGTGTGGGTTCTTTTCTGGGTCTTCAACTCTATTCCACTGATCTTCCTGCCTGTCCACATACCAATACCAAACAGTTTTTTATCACTATTGCTCTGTAGTAGAGCTTGAGGTCAGGGATGGTGATTCTCTCAGATCTTTATTTGTGGAGAATAGTTTTTGCTATCCTGGGGTTTGTTTAGTTTTTGTTTTTGTTTTGTTTTGTTTTGTTTTTTGTGATTCCAGATGAATTTGAGAATTGCTCTTTCTAGATCTATGAAGAATTGATTTGGGATTTTGATGGGGATTGCATTGAATCTGTAGATTGCTTTGGGCAAGATGGCCATTTTTACTATATTAATCCTGCCAATCCATGAGCATGGGAGATTTTTCTATCTTCTGAGATCTTTTATTTCTTCCTTCAAAGGCTTAAAATTCTTGTCATACAGATCTTTCACTTGGGGAACTAAGGTCTTAAAGGAAGTATAATTCAAGATACTGAAGTTATGTCCCACATGTAAATTGTGGCAGAAAAAGGGGTGCAGAATAAATAACGTCTTGTAACCAAGAACTCACCCAAGAGAACGCAAAGTCCTGAATCCCAAGCTAAACCAAACCCTGTCAGTCAAGTAAAGAGCTACATCCTCTATTATGCTTTTAGACAGTAGCTTAGCATAACTGCCCTCTGAGAGGCTCCACCCAGCCTCTGACTGAAACAGAAAGAGGCCCACACACACACATTGGCCTGAGCTTGTGAAATCTTATGGAATAGTTGGAGGGGATAGGAACCCCACAGGAAGACCCACAGAGTTAACTAACCTGAACCCTTGGGGCCTTTCAGAAACTGAACGACTAACTGAAGAGCATACACCTAGGCTCTCTGCACATATGGAGAAGACGCGCAGCCCAGGTTTCATGTGATTTCCCCCAACAACTCCTGAGGAGTTGTCTCTAAAGCTGCTGCCTGTCTGTAGATGCCTTGCTTGGCCTCAGAGGGAGAGGATAAGTTTGTCTCTACAGAGAATTGATGTGCCATGGTGGGAGGATACTCAGGAGGGTCCTCCACTCTCTTGTGGGGAGAAGGAGAGGAGGGAGGGAGGGACTATATGATAAGGGGGACCAGGAGGAGTGGGGGCAGCAATCAGGATGTAAAGTAAATAAATAAGTTAATGGGGGAAAAGAGCTACTTTTACCTTCCAATGGTCCCACACATCTAAATCCTACATCAAATGACAAAACTCTCATGTAAAGAAGTTTGGACAATTGAATCAACAATTAACAGACCAACAAGCAAAATGCTACTACTCTTATTTAAAGGAACAATGGGGTTGGCAAGATTGCTACATGGTCCTGATGCTTATTCCATCAGAAAGTAAAAGATTCCTCCCTCCCTCCGTTTCTCTCTCTCTCTCTCTCTCTCTCTCTCTCTCTCTCTCTCTCTCTCTCTCTCTCTCTCTCTCTCTCTTCCCCTCCTTCTTCCCCTCTCTGTCTCACTATCCTCTTCCTCTTCCCTCACCTTCTGTCTCTCCCATGGACTTGTCCTTGCCCCCAGGGTCTATACAGGATACTTACTATTGAACTACAACTATGTAACAATTCTATGAGCTCACTTCAGCAGCAGTCAGCAATGTTAACAATGATTTTTAACGTAATATTGAAAAAGATACAGTGGTCATTAGAGCCACACAGAAAAATTAATGCTAGAAACTAAAAATGACCCTTATTCAATTAACAGATAAACCATGCTGATTGGCAAGGTCATGGTTTTTTTTGTCTTGTTTTGTTTTGTTTTGTTTTCACTTATTTTTCTTTTTAAGGGCTTTCCTCACATCTCAGATGGTAGTATGGTGGATGGTGCATGTAACCTTAACCTGGTTTGTTTTACCACACATCTGCAGGCATGGAATCAACATTTTTTGTTGTTTGTTTGTTTGTTTGTTTGTTTTAAATTCCGTTTTCCATGCTTTTCTAATGTTACCCACATTCTCTCTTATTTAGAAATAGAAGTGATGTTCTAGGCTTAGAGTGCCAAAATGTCATTGGTTGTCAACTCTAGGCATCCAGTGGCAAATAGTGTCTTTACTTGATGGAAGAGCGAGGAAATTAAAAACAGATTGAGGAGATTCAACTGTGCAAAGGGCAGCAACTGAGTTTGCTTCTCATTAAACATGGTACCTATAGAAGCAATAATTACCTAAAATTATAGGTGACACTATTTTGAGCATGGAAGTGTGTTAGATATATGTGCTCTATTTCTAAGCCTTTCGAGGATCAAATGTGTCATGTTCCTCATCTCGTTTATGATGAAATTGAAATTAATGGAGTTAAATAAAACACAATGTGCAGATCTTTCTGCTATCAAACTGTATATCCCCAAAGGGTTTTCTACCATTTATTATTGCCATTTTAATTTTCCCAACACTGATTCTTTAAAAGTATCTAAAATCTTTAACCCAGTATGAAAAACAGACAGCAAAATGAGTAATCTAGGAATGAATAATATCTTTGAAAGTGAGAAACAATGGCCTGATTCGAGAAAATGGATTCCAAGACTCTCGTGTGTAGGATATTCAGGAATTATCTGCATGAAGGCATTGACACAAAGACAGATAATGTGATTTGAACTTGATGCTGCTCACATTGAACATGATAAAGATCTGTAACACATGAGAAGATTTCTAATAAAATGTTTTAGAATCACCTAATTTTTCATGAGAAAAGATATTTTAAGACATTCTAGAAAATTGTCATCATTTTTGTTTCAAACTCGGCTACAATATTCTCACTCAGGTTTGGAGAAATATTGTGACATTCAATGCACATGTTGCTGTATTGCTTAGTTCTCAGGTTCAAGAAGATTAAGGAAAACAGTTTACCTTGCTTTATCACTAAGAATTATGCAAGGTGAGGGTCAAGAAACTAAGGGTGGCTAAAGCACTTGGTGGAATAAAATGTCTATTTTACCTTCTTTCTTTATTTCCATCTGTCCTCATGTTCCTTAAATACATTTTTATTCAAAAATTCAAATCCTTGCTATATATTAAATATGATATATATGTTATAATAAACAATTTACCTCCACATAATTATGTTCAAGAGGATATCTCTAAATGAGAATTTGAAAACTAAGAATGCAGAAAAGTTTGCCTGAACTGATCAGAACACTCTATCTGAAAAGGTAAAACATCAAAGAGACATCAGAGATTAGAATCAACTTGCTATGTAGAGAAGTAGGCAAGGGAATACAAAGTGGAAAATAGTGTATAAATAATACTGAAATTCAGGAAAGGAACATCTGGATTTTTAAGGATTTAAAGAGAATTTTATCTTCTCCTTAGAAATGATATTCTCGTGACTGACTTTAAGAAAGAAATTACAGTTAAATGTACTTGTTGGCATGGCCTATGAGCCTATCTTCCCTGCAACCATTTGACCTGAGGATTGACTTGATGACTTTTTTCCTTTTACTACTTCATAATAATAATTATAAAATCATCCTCTAGACACCAAGATCTGTATGATCGTTCTTGTTATTCAGCAACTATTGACGTGATGCAATTGTGCAAAGTTCACTTAGTTGTGTTATAATCTAATAAAATATGTTCTAAGGTAATTATAATACAAATAAATACAAGAAATGTCAAATGAGGAAGACAGTATTGTATAACTATGAAGAGATCATCACATTTTCTATAGTGAAACATATTAACAACAGAAGATGAACCTGTAAGGTAGAAAAAACAAATTCAGCTTCAGTCTTCCTGCTTCGTTCTAGTGCTATATTGCATGAATACTGCAGTTTATGTAGTTCATGTTAACCTACGGTTGTCTTTACTATAATGAAATGCAAGTTTATTGGAACTCTATATTGCATTTTCCTATCTTAAATTTATTTTAATTATTGTAAGCATTGTGCATGTGCCTGTGTTTCACTGTGTGGGTCTGTGCACATTACTGCAGGTCCCTATGGAGGTCAGAGGCCTCATATCTCCTGATGCTAAAGTTGTATTGCCAAATACTGAAGTACCCAGTATGGATGCTTGGAATTGTACTCTGATCCTCTATAAGTGCAAAAAGTCCTCTTCACTGCTGAGACATCTCTCCAGATACTGTTTTTTTCTCTTCTACTGATTTACCTGCAGGAAGAAAAGATTGTTTTTATAACCCATTCTTGATGTTTCCATTCTGTACCTACTACTCTCCAGACTGCTTCTCTCGCCTTTCTTCCCCACTCTCATAATGTGATTTTTTTTTCTGATTAATATTCTAACTCTTCCATATGTTGATGGGAAGGGTTAGAGCGAAGAAAAGGTTGTGAGTCCTGAGCTTTACTTCATGACTTTGGAGAAACATCTCTTCTGAGTTTCAGATCCTTCAACTAGAGTAGTGATATATAGGGTCTTGGGAGATGGTTCAGCAGTTATACACATACAGCGCTCATGCAAAGAACCAGAGTTCAGTTCTCTCCACCACAGAGAGTACTTCACAACTACCTGTGAGTTCAGTCGAAGGGATCTAACACTGTCTTGTGGCCTCTGCAAACATGGCAGCGGGCAAAATTTACACTTAGATCCCACACCCTGACACACATAAATAAAATTAAAAATCTAAATAAAAGTTATCTTTGTGTCCTGTGATTATTAGTGAGTCAACAAGAAATAAACAGTTAACAACCTCTGGTATGCACTGTAAGATCAATAAATATCTACTCTCTTAAAATGTTTAGGTGGCTTCTTGTTACACATGCAAAAAGTTTCAAGTGATTTAGACCACTAGTGGGAAAGAAAGAACTTTTACATTTTTATCCAAAAGAGAGCCTTCCAGTCATTCCTCCAGGGTGTGGTAAAATGAACCTTGTATGCAATGGAGGCTAGGCCACTGTCCTAACAATACATCACTTTTACTCATCAATTTTGATCTATTACCAAATAAACTCTGTGATCTGTGGGATTTAAAACATATGAAACCTCAGTTGAGCATTCAGGGTACCGAACACAAGCAGGAGAGGAGAGGACGCAGAAATGAGAGGCAGGAGAAGAAGGTGGAAGAGGGAAGGAAGAGTGGGGGAAGGGGAGGGGAACTGGGAGACAGTAGACAAGGAGAGAAGAGTAGGAAGGGTGAAGGGCTTGGAGGAGAAAGAAAGGGGCTGGGGAAGCAAAGAGGCAAGTTGGGATGAAAAATTTGATACAGACTAGGCACAGATCACCCGGGCAATCTGTGCCTCTTACCGCTTATTCCAGTGAATCTGCCTCTGCCCCCTCCTCAAGTCAGCTGGCCACATCCTTTCCCTTTTCTCCACTATTCAAAGGCAGCTTCCTTTCAGCTCCTAAGTGTAGTCCCCTCTTTGATGGCTGGCATTTAAAGTCTTCTATAAGGTTTTCTCTCTTGGATTCTTCTTCTTATTATTAACACCCCTCATTTGTTCTGAATTACACATCGACTTGTACCATTGCTTAAGCTGATATGCCTCTGTGAGTTTTTTCAAAATACCAAATTTGACTACTAATTCCCTGGCTATTGGCTTTATTGTAACCCTGCTCCCAGCCCACTGAATGTTTGTGTTTGTAGATATTAAGTATTTCTTTGTTGATTCATGGAAGAGATGGTATTTTATCAATTATTTTTAGTGAAAAAAAATAACTCAGATTTCATTGTCTTATTTAAATATAAATTGCCTCAATTATAACATCAAAGACTGAATTTATTCAGACAAAATGAAATAAAAGCCCTTGATCTGTACATAGCTGAAAAGTGTATTAAACTAAATCAAGTTAATTTTTTGTTCTAAAAATAGCTATTACAATTAGCATAGCGTGTAGGTTGGATTTATTTATTTAGGAATATATATGTATATACATGTATATATGCAACAACAGTTAATGTAAAAAATTTATGAATTTAAAAGAAAGCAAGGTATATGGGAGAGTTTGAAGGGAAGAAAGTGAAGAGAAAAATATGTGTGATGACCTCAAAAAATAAAAAACCCTACTTTTTAAATAAACCATATTTTGACATTGATAATAAAAAATAATTAACAACATCTAGACCTCATACCTGGAATACTTTGACACAGGAATACAGAGCAGTTTTTTAAATAGTGAACTCCTTTATTAAGGACTAAGTTTACTACATTCTACACTTTCTTTCCCTGAAGAAGTCTAACTCTGAAATAGAAGGTTATCCAAATGTAAGATGCTATATTTCTAAATGAAGTGTCATTAGAAGCAGGAAGAAGGAGAGCATTTATGCACCATGCCCTAAACCACCCTGTCTTCATTTGTACTGCTGTTGAAGGATATTTCTTAAGCCCTTGATGTGACTATATCGCAAAATATAATAAATTAACATGAATAATCCTCGACTTTTATTATACTCTATCTTTTCACATGAAAAGCATATAAGTAGGCATGAAATACCATGAATTTTCTACCCCTAACTGCATTCTGTAAAGAGCTGTCCTAGGCATATGAAGTGCTTTTAATCTGAATGAACTTCATTAGCTTTGGATTTAGTTGTGCGTTCAGCGTACAAGTTGAAAGGCCTACCTGCTTGCTCTGGCTTTTCTTGGAGTTTGCCTGAGTGACACAGAAGGGATATAGTGAGATGGGATAGCGGTATTTTAAGAAATGATTATAAGAAAAAGCACTTTTGAATATTTTTAGAGGCCTACTGAGCACACTTATGCATTTCTTTGAAAACTGATCAAGTGTTCAACAGGAGCTTTTACTCACTAGGGAGACTCCATTAGATAAACTTAAGTTTCCTAGGGGTCATGAAGAGCCCAAGATGAGATCACATGCTCCAAATGGACAAGAAAAGTCTAAAACAACAACTACTACTTATCAAGGATTTGTTCTAAGCCAGCAGCATTTTAATTGTTAGATATATCTTATATTAGTCCCATAAGCCTGTGAAGCAAATATGGGTATTTTAATGTTTATAAATGTCATATAGAAACCAAAGACAGTAAAATACTTGCAGAAAGCTGCTAGGTTAGATTTGATAGTTGTTGAGATTGAAAAACAGCTACTCTAGCTCTATAATACTCTTTATAAACATTGCATACCGAAAATATGTACATAATAAAAAAGACAAATATTATAGAGCTGAGAAACTTATATCCTGGGGAGATAATTTTTATGTAAAAACAGAAGAATTAATACTAATACTGTAGTACTTAAACTTAGAACTATGATAGAAAATTTAAAAGGTAAAATATATGAGATATAAAACATATATAGAAAATAAAAAACAAAACTCATATTGGTGGCTAAAGCCCTGCTAATATGGGCTCTGATAGAATTGGGTAGTGATGGTGGACTAAGAGAGGTATGTTTGTCTGTGTCCGTGTCTGTGTCTGTGTCTGTGTCTGTGTCTGTGTCTGTATCTGTGTCTGTGTCTGTGTGTGTTTGTGTGTGTAGGTGTGTATGTGTATGTGTATGTATCCTGTCCTCAAATAATTCCTAATCTGAAAATGAGACATTTATATCACACATAACAATAATATTGGGATTAACTAATTAACATATTTCTGACACATAGCAAATTAGTGTCATTTATTCATCATATAATGTCATAAGTCAACAACCTCATACATGCCATTAGTGTATATGTATATATATATATATATATATATATACATATACACTATATAAAGTCATACTTCAAATGTTAGAATTAAATATTGAGGTCATAAATATCAATTCAAAGATAACAGCATCATAAAAATGCTCAAAATTCCAGGTCATAAACAACTCAGATGTTGGTGAATATTATGTGACCCAGAAAGTGAACTGAGTGATATGAAAGCCATCTTTGGTGAAATGAATCTATAGTTACCATGATACACATGGAGAAATGAGATAAAATTAGTTCAGAAATTGATGAATAGGAAAGCTGGGTGTTTCTAAAACAATGATGGAACTGTCTCCACACCAGAAATAAGTTTGAGTCTATCATTTTCAAAGAACAATGGAAGCATGGATTCATGAACAGTATAACTAAGGCTGATTCTTGGAAATACTTCATGTGGAGACAATGATATTTTCCATATGGAGGTCGAGGTCTTTCTCTTTCCATATATAACAATGAATGAGGAAAAATGTCAGATGAAGTAAGAGCAGAAACAAAGTTGAAGTCAGAGGTAATTTGTCCAGGATAAATTCAGTGAATTCCCTGTAGCTCACTTCTGATGTCTTTAAGAATATCATGAACAAAGCAGGGATAAGAAAGGGTAGATACTGGTAGATGGAAACTCATACAGGTTAGTGAAGAAAGTGTTTGTGGGGTGGGAGTTCAGCTCAGTTGGTACAGTGCCTGCCCAGTGTTTACAAAACCATGTGTTCAATGCCCATCACAACAGCAACCAACCTCATGGTACACACCTGCAACCACAGCATTCAAGAAGCATGTAGAGAGTATCTTTGGCTACGTAGTGAGTAAAACATCATTTTGGGATACATGAGAACTTGTCTGAGATAAAGGGGCCAGGGGAGAGAGAAGGGGGAAAAAGAATTTCAAATAGCCTCCGACAATTAAAATGTTCTAGGAAAGAAGCTCTAATTTTTTTAACATAATAATTTTTATTGATTATTTGGAAGTTTCACACACTGCACTCCAATCACTTCCACTTCTCAATCCTCCCAGAAAGAACCCCTGCCTGTGTGACCTTCCCTGAAACAAAAGAAGAAAAAGAGAAAAGAAAAGAAGAAAACAAGTCCATGCTGTGATCTTTAAATTCTCATTAGTAATCATAAGGGTGGTTTGGGGCTCAGATAGTTGGTGTTTTGTTTGTGCATTTTAGCATAGTACCTTTGTGAACAACAGACATATTTGTTAGAGGGTGAATATCATGGTGACAAATAAGACCAAGCATAGGCTCGAATCCAACTGAAATTTACTGAGGTACTCCAGCCTCTGCTATCTGTGAGCTAACAACTACCTCTGCAATACAGAAATCATCAAAATTGTCTAAGAAGTCAAATTTAACAGATGAACATCCACAAACACTACTTTAATTAGAAAAAAAAACATGATAAGGGCGCTTTGCACCAGAATGCACAATGAAAGCAAATCCTGCTGTCTTTCAGCCAGTGGGTGTTATCCTTGCTTAAGAAGCCTAGGATCATGCCCTTAATTAGCTAATTATTTAGAAATTAGAAAGGAATCACTTAACAAGGAACACACACCCCATGAAACAAATGGCAAGACTAGTGAGGAAATTTACTTTCAAGAATTAATAAAGAGTGTCAATGAGCTACATATGGTACTCATGTGTAATTAAAAACAAATTATAGTGTGGAGAAACATTAAACATGCTAGTAAATTAATTTCCTCAATTAAGACAAAAAACGCCCAAATTTTAAAATAGAAAACATATGTATTTTCTGCATGAAGTATGGAAATGATTTTCTTCTGTCTTACTTGATGTTTATTTAAAAGAGTCAACAAGACTGAAGAAATATACAGGGAACATTTCCCTGACACTATGGTAAATGAGACCCCGATCAACAAGAGCAGGAGAGTTCTCCTCCTCATTTGTTTTGGCAATTTTCCCTCTGTTAATTAAACATTGTATATTTGAACAGTAAAAATAATCTATCATAAATAGATCTCTCTTCTTTTTTTATCATTGTTGTGTAATAATAAATACCATATCCCACGAGTAAGACAGTAGACAGAGTCACTTGGATTCAAGAAATTTTCTCCCAATTCTTGCAAAGGGAAAACTATTTACCCTCCTTTCATAGCAAAACAATCATTGCTCTTGCTCTGTGCAGCTTAGGGTCAACTGTAGTCAAATAATATGCATAGAGCTAGTTGAATCTTAAAGAATAAGGAGGAACACTTCTGACAGGGAAGCAGGCAGGCTAAGTGAATATCTCAGCTCTGCCTCAGCTCACCAAAACCAATCTTTCTGGTCTCAACTCCTAGCTCTGCAATAGACCGCATGTTGAGTGCACCCTCCTGTCCCCCCATGCCTGTTCTTGTAGATCACACATGTCTTGTACTCCTAAGTTCCTTCCCTCATTCATGGTCTTATTTTAGCTCTCCACACCAGCAAGCACTTCCTGAGAACCCCCAGGACACTCCAACCAGGGAAGCAGGTGAACTAACTACATAGTTTCACCATTCCATCGATTTCCATGTCTGATTTTCCAGGCTTGGCCCATCTTTGTACCAAACCACCTGCTGTGGCACCTCCTCACTCTCTGCCTGATTCCCAGGAAGACTAAGCAGATCCTGATAGAACACTGTCTTTTGCTTTGAATGAAAATGGTCCCCATAGACTCACAGGTAGTAGCACTATTGGGAGGAGAGACCTTGTTGGGAAAAAGTGTGTCCTTGGACTGGGTTTGGAGGTTTCAGAAGCCAAGGTCAGGCCCAGTGGCACTCTCTTCCTGCTGACTGTTGCTCTGGATATTGAACTTTTAGCTACTTCTATAGCCATATCTGCCTGCATGTCACTATATTTCTTGTCATGATGATAATGGACTAAACATTTGAACTGTAAGCCTGTCTTAATTAAATTTTTTTCTTGGTAAGATTGCCACAGTCATGGTGTCTATTCATGGCAAGAAAATCCTAAGACAAGCCTGGTGTCCACCCTCCTGTGGACACACTTCACTCTTCCCATCTCAACCCTATTCATAAAATCATAAAATGGATCAATGGAATAAAGTTAAAGAACATAAATCCACATACCCACGGACAATTGATTTTTGAAAAAGAATCTAGAAATGCACCCTGGCAAAAAGACAAAATTTTCAGCAAATAGTGCCCTTGAAACTGAATGGCTACATGCAGACGTTTCTTAATAGATCTACCATTATCACCCTGTATAAACCTCAACTCAAAATGCATCAAAGACCTCAACATAAAACCAGATAGACTGAGCCTGAAAGAAGGGAATGTGGGGAACATCCTTGAACTCATTGGCACACTGTTATCACAGGAGCTAAAGCAACAATTAGAAACTGAAACCCCATGAAATTGAGAAATTCTGTATGCCAAAGGGTACTATCATTTGGACAAAATGGCAGCTTACAGGTGGAAAATTTTGTTTTACCAAGACTATATTTGATAGAAGGCAAATATCCAAAATATATACTCAATAAATTAGATATGAACAAATGAACCTATGTAAAATTGGTGTATATATCTATAGAGAACTCTCAAAAGAGGAAACTTAAATGGCTTACAAAGAAATGGTCAACATCTTTAGTCATCAGAGAAATGCAAATTAAAACTACCCTGAGATTTCACCCTACACCTGCCCAAATTCAAAGTATGTGGAGTACGGGGAACACTCATTCATTTCTGGTGGGAGTACAAACTTGGAAATCGGTATGGAAGTTCTTTAGGAAGCTGGGAACTGATCTACTCAAATATTTAGCCACACTATTCTGGACATAAACCCAATAGATGCTTCATGCTATGATAGACATTAACTTACCTACATTCGTTCCTACTCTATTCATAATAGCCAGAAGTTGGGAAAAATCTAGATTAAAATGGTTAAAGGAAATGTGGTCCATTTACACAATGGAGTACTATGCAGCTGTTAAAAATTAGTCATGAAATTCACAGAAAAATGGATGGAACTAGAAAAAAATCATCATGAGGGAGGTAACCCAGACCAGAAAGACAAATATAGTATGTACTCACTTATATGTGGATATTAGTTGCTAAGTCAATGATAAACAAGCTACAATCCATTAAACCATAGAGGTTAGGTATAAAGTCAGAGACTAGAAGTGTGTTGTGGGAATAACATAGACCTCTTTAGGAATAAAAAATAGAATAGTTATGAAGAGATAGTGGAGGAGACTGGAACTGGAAGATCAAGTGGGGAGACTGATAAAAGAGGAGAGGAAGGAAGGAATATGGATAAGACAGCTAAAAGGGAACACAGTTGAGACAGCTAAAATTCAGAACTATTTGAGGGGTAATGTGGAAAGCTAATGTAAACTCTTTCAGTAATGTCTACATATCTGAAGGTGATTTAAATGAAATTGCCAAATAATGGGCAAAACAGACCCCCATCTAGGCAACTCTTATCATCAAATGAAGCTTCCAGTATCAGGCACAAGTTAAATCGACTTAGCCTAAGAGGTCTCATAGGAACCCCTAGACAACCCAAGATGTTACCAAGACTATAGGTACAGCAAGTACCCATTGCTGAAGACAATATCTACACAACTCATTGAACGTGGCAAAATCAAACTGGTGGTGACATAGAGCCATCACCCCTATGTTCTGGTGTCTTGAATACAGGATTGTTATCTGCATGCCACCAAAAGAGAAACATAAATACGAATCCAGCCATAAATCCTTTGATCTGCAATGGTGTCCTTCCTGTAAGACACACTAGAGAAACATTGCCAAAAGTCCATGGAGAAACTAATCTATATCTGATGCAATTTCAGGCCTACTGCATGAGTTGCAACTGATAACTGATACTGCATAGGTGACCAAAAATCTGAGACATGATAGTTCAGAGATCTAGGGTAACGCCAAACACTATTGTTCTTTTTATTTAAAAAAATTAAAAAGCAATGAATCTGAATGATATTCTACTGTACTCATAGATATGTGCCTTGCTCATTCTTTACCAGAGAAGCTTCTTTCTGCAACAGATGGAAGCAAATACAGAAGCCCACAGCTAGATAGTATTCAGAGAGTAAAAGACCTTGGAATACTCAGCCCTAAGTGGGTTGTCCCAATAAATCCCTCTCCTCAGTGCTCAGGAAACCCTGTGAAAGAGGAGATAGAAAAAGTGTAAGAGCCACAGGGGATGGAGGACATCAAGAAAAAAAAAGCCATCTAAATCAACATGAGCATCCCACAGATGAAGTTGTACATACTGATGGAGCATGTGCAAGGCTTGAGAGCGTCAGTCCCTGGTCCTTAGCTTATGTATTTTGGATTCCAGCTTAGTGTTTTTATGAGAATCTTGGGTGAGCATGAGCAAGTCTCTGTTTCCTCACCTTCTGCTGGGGTGTTTTGCCTCTGGCAATTTGTTTTGTCCAATTCTGATGTGGTTATCTTTGCTTTTGCTTTCTGTTATTATATTATATTTTACTATTATCCCTTCAAATACTGTTTGGTTTTAAATGAGTGACAGAAAGGGAGTGGATCCATATGCGAAGGGAGGTGGGGAGAGCCTGAGGGGCAGTAGAGAAAGAGAGAAATGTAATCGGTGTATATTATGTGAGGAAAAAATATCAATTTTCAACAAAAAAAAAATAAGTAGGAAGTATTGCCTGTGAATACATGTAACGCTCCAGGCAAAAACATAAGACATTAAAATTCCTGCTTTTTTTGTTGTTGTTTTGTATGTGCATGTATGTATGTGAATTTATTGGAAATTTGTTAATTTGGAAATCATTGCCATATGCTTAGTTATCTGATTTCCTCACCTATTCTTTTAGAAATAACTATGCAGATCCTAGAAGAAATAAAATGAGCACAGCAAAACATTCATGTATTTTTTTTTTTTTGATTTTTTGAGACAGGGTTTCTCTGTGTAGCCCTGGCTGTCCTGGAACTCACTCTGTAGACCAGACTGGCCTCGAACTCAGAAATCCATCTGCCTCTGCCTCCCAAGTGCTGGGATTAAAGGCGTGCACCACCACTGCCCAGCTAACATTCATGTATTTTGATAAGGATATCAAGTAATGGTGTACGAGAAAAAAAAAAAGAGTGTAAAACTAACAAGTGAAGTATTCACCATAACATATCATATAACTTGCTAGCAGATAGCTGGACGTTTGTTTCTGTGCTTCCTAGAAACCAAAGCAAAGACAAATGTGTTTACTTATGGACCCCATAATTCAACAATCTAAAAATCCATGGCACATATAAGTGGGCATAGGGGTTGGGGCATGCAGCATGGTAGTCAGGAATCAAGACTGCAAACAGCGTTCATATCACAAATGCTACAACAAGTACTCTGTGACTTTCTAAACTTTTTCTTTTTTTTTCTTTATTTTTATTTTTTATTTTTTTATTGGATATATTCTATATTTACAATTCATTTCCCCTTTTCTGGTTCCCCACCCCCCAAAGGTCCCACATGCCCTTTTCCCTACCCCTGCTCCCTCTTCCACCCCTTCCATCTTCCCTGTTCTTGTATTCCCCCTACACTGATGCTTTGATCCTTTCCAGCCCCAGTGTCTACTCCTTTCTTCTTGTCAGACATCATTTGGTACATGAATTGTGTCTTTAGTGTTCCAAGATTCTAGGCTAATATCCACTTATCAGTGAGTGCATACCATGGGTATTCTTTTGAGACTGGGTTACCTCACTTAGTATGACGTTCTCCAGCTCCATCCATTTCTCTAAGAATTTGGCTTTTGTCACACCATAGGATTCTGTTCCTTTTGTTCAGTTTTTTGTGATGAACATTAATTAGGAAGATCATTTATTGTAGAGGGGTTAAAATGATGATATGAAATGTTCTTAATTTGTATCTAACAGGTCAGCACTCTGAAGACATCTTAGGAATGTACTAGGGATGTAGACTTGGAGAATATACTTCAGACCATCTACATCAGCATTTGCAACTCTAAGGGATGAAAAAGGGTTGGGGAAGGTGGTGAGACCTGAGCATACTCAAGAGTGTCCCCCCCCCCAGTAATCTTTCTATAAATCCCAGAGAAGGCAAGGGGCTAAAATTTTCTACTGTCAGTTCATCTGTTCAGGCACTTATCCAATGGTTTGGTTTCTAGTCCTTTTCTTTCTCAATATGTTTTTCCAACACTTTGACATTTCTGAAGTAACAAGAAAGGAACAAAAGAAGAAGCAAGAGAGACTCTCTGACCTGTCTGTGGTGGTTAGTGTTAACTGTTAACATGGCAGAATCTACAGTCCTGATAAAAAGGCAAGCCTCTGTGCATTTTTTCAGTTACTCAGTTACTCAGTTAATTGAGGTGGGAACACTCACCCTGAATAGCAGAAGACTCATTCCACAGGCTGGGGTCCTGGACTTAAAGATAATAATAATACAATTTAGCCAGAAGCCTCTTGCCCTAAGTACCATGTCTCAGCCTTGATAGAGTCTACTCTCGGTGCTTCCTCAGATAGTTTGTCATAACAGTAAGACAAAGGATGACCACACTGGCACGTTAAGGTGTGAGTGAGTTAGGAACCTCACTTAGCAAGCTTGTTCCCTGCTATAGTACATAATCTCATAGAACCATGACATTTCAGCATGTCTACCAAAGTTGCTTTAAGAATTGTAGTCCCATGGTTCCTGTTTTCTTATTAAGAGCAGTCAAACAGAATGCAACAATACTCTGTCCTACTCATGAGTCAAAATTCTGTTTGCAGAATGAAACTGATGTGATTTTAAACAATAGTTTATTTGGTTCCAGAATATAACTGAAAAATATTTCACCAAATAATTCATTAGTTGTTTTTTTTTTATATCAAGAACCTCAATATATTACTTGGGAAAAAGGATATATCTATATTTTTCTTACATAAATCTGTATATCAACACTTACATATGTTCGATATTTAGAGTCTACATCAAATGATCCAAGGCCTTTATTGTACAGGTAAGGTACCTGAATTCTTACACTTAGTGATTCGATGGGCAGAAGGAAGAGGACTTATGGGACATATGGTGAGGGGGGAACTGGGAAAGGGGAAAGCATTCGGAATGTAACCAAAGAATATAGAAAATAAAAAAATAAAATAAAATAAATAAAAAAATAAAAAAGCTTTTACATCCTTGAAATTCTCTGTTGATGACAGCATTCGATCCTTGCTCTCTGTAGGTTTGTTTCCATTGCTGGGACTGGAGATCAGGACTATAGACAAGCTGGTTAATCACTTTATCACTGACAGACATCCCAGCCCATCTACAGACCATTAGCATTGTATTCTAATGGTTTCTCTTTCCAGAAGTTGAAAATTCCATATATATTACTCCTTTTTATTTCCACAATATAATGTCAAAGATAGGAAAAAAATGTTCTCTGCAGACAACAAAATGTCAGAAATTACAATGTTTAAATACCATTAAAATTCACATTGTAAAATAATTTTTCTTGAAATAATTTAAAATGAATGTTAATACATTTATAATAAGTAATTCAATTATATATTAGATAAAGATAAGCCTAATGTATGGTTGAAAATGAGCGCATGGATGTACAACACATAACTTTAAATGCTCCTGGTGTATGTGCTATGAAGTGGAAGGTTTGTTCAAAGAAAAATGAAAACATTGAGAAGGAATTCAAAAATAGGTGACATTGCAGTGAAGAATTGATATTTCAGGAAATTTTAAGTACTTGGTAAAGAACAGATTTACAAAAGTGGTTAAGAGACCAAGGCACAGCTACAGAATGTAAAATATGTGATTTCAGTAGTATGACTCTGCCTCTAATATACATGTATGTACATGTGTCTGTATAGACCCACATACATACTCAACATACACCCACACATACACCCTCACTTACACACTCGGACATACTCACACATCAAAACACACACACATACACATACTCACACATCAACACACACAAACACACACACATATATGACACACAAAATATTTTTGTTATTGTTGTAAATAGATTTTTTCTTACATAGTTTATTCTGCTTACGATTTCCCCTTCCTCTACTCTTTCCATCTCCTCTTCCCTTCCTCTCCCATTGCATTCACTCCCATTCTCTCTCATTAGAAAACAAACAGGTGTCTAAGGAATGATAATAATAAAATATAATACTATAAAATATAATATAATACGACAAAAACTAGCATGTCAGAATAGGACAAAACAAACAGAAAAAAACCCACAAGAGATGGTTGCAGATACAGAGAATCACTAGTTCCCACACTCTCAGAAATCACATAAAACGACTTAACTTGAAGCTAAAATACATATGTAAAGGACTTGGTGGATATTAACTCCTGGACATGCAGCCTACACTTAAGAACAGCTTGTATTTCCAGCGACACTCTCTTGGTGGAAATTATATTTTTATTTGCTAGTGGTTATTAATTGGAGATTGCCTCTGAGTTAGGGATGAAGGCACGTGACTACGTCTCCTCTCTGCTCTAGGACCCCATTTAATGCAGACCTGTGCAGAGTCTGTGCAGGCTTCCTCAGTCTCTGTGAGTTCATATGTGGGATGACCCTATGATCACCAAGACCTTATTTTCTTGGCATCCTCCATTTCCTCTCATTCTTTTACCCTTTCTGATTCCTCTTCTGGAGGGTTCCTGGAGCATGGAAGGGAGAGTCTTGGTGGAAAGATCCTTTTTAAGGCTCAGTGTTTCAAGGTTTCTTATGCTCTATAATGTCTAGCTGTGGGTCTCTTTGTTTGTTTCTAGATTATAATTAGGAATCATTTTATTACATCATTACTAGTTTGTTTACTTTATATTCAGACCACAGTTTCCACCCCTTTCCTCTCCTCCTAGTCCTTCTTCCCCCCACCCCTCCACAGGATTCTCTTTAATAGCATTTCATTACTAAGTTCCTTTAGAAGAACAGAAGTATTTGGTTTTACCCTAGGTACCTGGTATAACTAATCTTGGGTTTTTGGTTACCCATACAGTGTTAGACATGGGTTCCACCTTATGGAGTGGCCCTTAAGTCAAACCAGATATTGATTGGTTGCTCACCAAAGTTTTGTGGCACCAGTGCCCAAACATATCTTGCAGACAGGATATCATCCTAGATCAAAATGTTTATTGATGGATTAATATTTGCATTTTTCTTTGATAGTGAACAGAGTACCTTCATGTACCAAGGATGCTCAAATGTAGGAGTGAAAGCTCTAAAAGGCAATTATTCAACTTCCTCAGTTTCATTTGTGTAGGCGTTCACTTCAGCAATGGAAGAAAATACAGGGAGAGCCAGTTCAAATTCATGGTCCTTTGAGGAGTAACAAGAAAACAGTAGAAGCTTCCTCAAATACATACATATATAAAGGGAGTGTAAATAATATTGCCAAATGATGGAGGGGAAGGGAGTTCCACCTGACCATTTCTTGCCACCAAATGAAGCTTCCAGTGCTGGTTTTGGGTTACATATAATTGAATTTTTGGCCAAAGGGATCCCATGGGAACCATCAAATAACCTACATTGCTGCCAAGTCTATAGAAATTTCTTCAGAAATTGACATCAAAAAGATATGTTTTAAAGACTATAGATCTAAACAACAAACTCAGATTGAGCAATGAATGAAATATTGCGAAAGAAAACTTCATGATACAGTATGTATTTTCTGGGGGCGGCTAAATGGTCAAAGAGACAAGGATAAACCTCTAAATGCTCAGATACATGGATACATGATTGAAGAGAAATTTTTCTCTTTAAAATTCAGCCCTCGGTATCATGTTTTGCTCTAAACGTTTGGGAGGTAAATTGATAGTGATGAAGGAACAAAGGATGATAACATCTGCGAACCAAGGGAGGAGGCAACCATGGAGTGCTTAAGAAGAACACTGTAACCAGAAACTAACTGGTCTAGTTAGAGAACTGTCCCTACAGGTTTTATGCATCAGATGCTTAGTCCTGAGCCTGCAGCTATCAGGATCCAGTGAAAATACTAACTATTGTTAAAAAGTGTCTTAGTCAGTAGAATTGCCTTCATTAGAGTCATGGAATAATACGTTCCCTCAGTCTCTTCTTTCACTTCCAAACCATGGAGTTAGTGAATTTCTCTGCACTGTATTACCATCATAATTTGGTACATGGTCAAAGCAGTAAGGTCATTTGATCTCCAATAGGATCCTATAAAGTTGAGAACAAATTAGTCCTTTACTATGTATAAGCTGACTACACCAGAAATCTGTTATAGTAGTAGATCAGTGACTAACTTACCAGCTAAATTTTTGTTTCCATAATTGTGAGGAAACTAATTTAGTTGCCTAAGGTACCAAGTATAGTATTTTGTTTTAGCAATGGACACAATCTGAAATGACTTTTTTTTTTTTTTTTTTGCTTTGGAATTTTGAAGAAAAATTTGAACCTTCAGAATTAGATAGCATACTTTATATGAGTAGTCTCTGGTAGTTTAAGATTTTTTTTCAGAGGTTCTGTTTCAGAGAATAAGACATGCTTGATCTTCTGTCAGGTGTTTCTTTCATCACAGACAACTAGACGGTGCATAAAATATACTGTTTTTATATTCCCCACTCATACTGAGACACATTGATATTCTCACAACTGTAACTGATCTCACTATGCAAACCCAATAGTATTGAGGGTAGTTTCCATACAGTACAAATGTTACTGTTAATATTAAGGACTACAAGGGAATTGGGTGTGACTAAAAGTAATATTCCAGAATTAATTCTGGAAATAATGATATAGATTCATTTGAATGTAAGGGGAAAAAAAGCAAATTCATCTAAAAAGCAAATTTAATTCCCCTTGAATTAAATTTCACCATGATTTTTCCTAGATTAGCAAACACTAAATATGAGTTTTTGATTTTGTGCTGGATTGCCAAGGGATTTGGACATGATAATTGTAGAAAAGAAGAACCATCAATATATATAATATATAATATCTAATAAAGTCTTTAGAGACTGTACTTTTCTTTATATATGAATTATTTTAAATACACGCTATTACAAAAAATAAGAAATAATCTTTTCAAAATAATGCAATCTTAAAATTAACTAGCACAGAATATATGACTTTTAAACAAAATGGAATAACTGCAGTGGGTGTGTTATGACCAGAAACAACTGGGTCAATTTCCTGTGTTTGAAATTTGAACTCTAGGGCAACATTTCTACTCATTTGTCATATAAAGATGTAAAAAACATCCTTTATCATGCTTCAGCATCCTTGCCTTAGACTTCCTCATTTCAATAAGTGTGAGAAGCATTTTTAATGAACTATTCAGTATATGGTACTCTGTAGCAAAAACTAAGATAGAGTTAGACTAAGATATAATCAATGCTGATACAGTTGTATAGATTCTTTGAACTTGAATATTTATCTGAGGAAATAACTTACACAAAGAGAGAAGATGGCTATATGAAATGTAGAAACCACTAGAAGAGATTTCTGTCTTTCATAGGCATTCAGCATATGATCTATTCGAACCAGCATCCTTATCTTGCTTGTTCTTTAAGTTTAATGCTTATATACTGATCTTTTGCCACTGCACAGTGGGCAGAAGTCCATATATGTTGCGTGTGATTTTCTGTATGCTTATATTCTTTCTATTCCACTTGGAAGACTTTAGGATGCTACATTTCAGAAAATGGAAACATCACATATAAACCAGCCTTGGTTGTCATCATTATTTATATACATGGTCCAGAAAGGCTATTCATCTAGAGGTATGCATAGTATAAACTGATTAAGCAAAATATTGGTTTATATTGATGCATCGCTGTAAACTTGGAACGTTTATAGTCACTTATGAAAAGTAAAGGTTTGGCAGCAAGCTGACTGATCTGATATGGACCCAACTTAACACCAAACCCTGAAACTATGGAGAGTGTAGATGAAAAGAAATTGGTCCCTGAGCCCTTTGAAGTAAGGTGAGGACTGCTAATTTACAAAACTAGAAATAATAATGCATATCCAGTTCACTGTAAGGAAATCTACAATTACTTTCTGATGGTGGAGTCTGGAGATGACATGCAGAAATAGCACCTGCCAAGAGGAAGGAAAAGAATAACGACTAAGTCATCAGCATCAGACCTTAAGTGAATGAAGGAGAGGATGTATTTGGTGTCTACATATGTTTTTATCCTTCAGTCATAATTTTGTCCTTGTCTTGGATCTTTCTGGCAAGATGTAACTGTCTGCAGAGTGACTGAAGAAATGAAGGTAAAGGCAGACTGAAATGAATCCTTCCACAATGGTACCACGTTGGCTTCCCAGGATATGGCCCAGGGATCCAAGGATCTGGACATCGTTGCCTTACACATCAAACTATACATCAAAGACTCCTAAAACTAAAGCCCGGTCACTTTTGCAGAAAGAAGGTTCACTGTGGCTTCTGTCTGTGAACAAGACTTCACATTATTTTTTGTCAATAAATTGTTTCATGTAAGCTTAATATAATAATGATAATAATAATAATTGTTTCATGTAAGATTAATAATAACAAATAAGTACAATCATTCTTCTATAATTAAAAGATATGCCCTCTTTTGAAGGAATATCAATAGAACAATAGTGGATTTCTAGATAACAGCAGCCCAAGCTGAAAGCACGCAATAAGGACCACAGTATATTAAAGGGAAATAACCATCAACCTAAACATCTACACCCAATACAAACATCCTTCCAGGGGAAAGTAAAACGCACATTTATCAGACAAAAGAAACTTGAGAAAATTCATTTGCTATCAACACCCAATTAAAAACTCCAAAATTATACTACAGGCACAAATAAATGATTTAAAATACAAAGTTTTAAGATCTTGTAAAAGGACAGTTAGTGAAGATGACCTTTCAGAAACATGGACAATTTCCTTCATAATACTGAGACTTCAAAGACTAAAAAGGCTGTCGATGACTACTGCTTCACCTGAGAACCGACTCGGAGATCCCAGCGCATGCTTTAGACTGTAGAAAGGAAATGCGATTTTGAAGGAATAAGAAAAGTGAAGGAGAAACATAAATAAGGGAAGAAAAAGAACTCTTCAGCCACATGCAGGATACATTTCTTGAAAGACGAAAGTAAGAGACAGCCAACTATAACCAGCAGGCCTGAGCCCAGCCTTGGGAAATAAATTTTTCTTGAGATAAATCTGTCCCCGCTTCTTTAAATAAGCAAGGAAATGGAATTTAAGCTAATTCCCATTATTTTGGAGCTACGGTGTTTTAAATCAGCCTTCTACTGAAGAATACTGGGTCAAACTCATTACATGGCTTTTAACCATAGAACTGCATAGATGAGAAAGACAGTGTGCCCTGCCCCAAATGTGTGGACATTCTGAACCAGCATTACTGATTAATTTTGTTAAATTCTTTACCACATACTCTAGCAAAGGAAATATTATAGCATTTATTTATTTGTTTGTTTGTTCACAGTGACAAAAGAACTTTAAGTATGTAGACAACTCTGTGGTCAGGAATAGTATATTCTGGATATCCTACATAATACAGGTAGACAAATTTTTCTGTGTAAGTTCTGAGCGTGTCAGGCGAGTACCACAGACAGTTTCTGCAAAGGACAGCTATTACATGGTCTAAACCTTTAGGGAATATGTATTCTGACATTTCCCAAATACTAAAAATGTTCTCTCATTTTTCAGTCCTTACTAGACTCCATGGGCATTTAGATTTGACCCATAGATTAAGATTACTCTTTGGCTGTATGTTACCAGGCCCTGTAAGTAGGAGAGTGAAAACTGTTAACACAGCATCATTTTTAGAAAGCACAAAAGAAACAAATCTAACATATTTTGGTGATAGGATTATTTCTAAAAAGAATTAGAGAAACAAGCAAAATTGCATTAATAATGGTTTTCTCTGGAACAGGAAGAGAAATGAGAGTCCCGATATAGTTGAAATGGTCATCAGCAGCATTTTGTTCTAAAAGTACATAACAGAATGGTAGAGATCTATTCTCGTGTTTTATAGCATTCACAGTTTTCACACAGTTTGCTTTACATTGAATTTTCTTTTTTGCACAACTAAAACTTTGCAGCATTCTGAATGATCTGTGATCATTTTTATAGTGTGACTTTTTTCTATATAGTAATCAGGTTATTGGCCCACCACGGCACTCTGATCCTCCCCACTGAGGAGAAGCCATGGAGGCTTTCAATGGAAATACGTAAATTAATTTAAACAAGCTTACATAGGCAGCTGCGCATCATTTCGCAAATGCACAGTATACATGCACACGGCAACGGATTTTGAAATTTGAAATCCCGGATAGCGTGATATATTTCCTGACACTTAAAACAGTTCATAAAATCACATTCATATGACTCAAAGACAAAGGTTCATAGCAATATTGTCACCCAAGTGTCTATATAATGTCTGCCCACTGTATGCATCTATTTTCTAAACATACACATTATGCAAAGAAGTTATAAAACCTTAAGACTAGAGCTTGCTTAAAATAAATATTATATGGTATACAGGGTGTTGGCTGGTGCTAACTAATCATGAGGAGTACCATGAATGTGAGCCTTAAGCTATACAGGCTTATATCAGGTTTCTGAAAAAAAAAATCACATGAAATTCCTCTTTCTAAAGGTCTGCAGGGAGAATGCAGAATATTAATTTTCATGGTGTTCCATTCCAGCATTCTGAAAGAATTATATGTCTGGGTAAGGCAGTTACTACATCCTGGCACTAATGCAGCCAAAAACATTCTGTGAACTGAATGAGAATATTTCCACCCAATATGTGCCAAATAACAGGTCAGCTCCAGTGAATGGGGAAAGGTGTAATTATAGTTACATTTAATACCTGTAATGAACTCAGCCTAGAAAGATTTCCATTGTTTGCATGCCATATACTAGTTATAAATACATTTTAAAAGGTGCAGCACAAAGTGAATATTAAAACTTCAAGGTTGTTTTACACACACATCGTATCTGTTGCCGCGAGGGCGGACTGCACGACTCAGTTACGCGTGAGCTTCACTGCCAAGCAAAATACATTTAGCCGATTTGAAATTAGGGATTTTTATTTTCTTTCCTGCTCACATTATTTGGATTTAAGCTAACATGTATAACTATCCGAACCTGATGGATGACTGGATAAAGACTTAAGGAAAATATTCACATGCTCTCAATTGAAATATAAGTTCCTAAAAAAATCAGTCCTCTGTAAAAAGAAGAGGTGATAAAAAAAAAGAAAGAACGTCCGTCAAGATTTCAAAGGACAGAAGTAAAGTGTTACTTCACTTCGACTTTTATGTTATTCAAATAAACTGAAAATATTTTGTGAGCAGTATTTTAATTTTCAACGATTACAAAACAAAATGAACTTGGGGTAGTGATGGAGATCCCTGAAGTTATTAGAAATTTAAAGGCCATTGATACTTAAGAGCAGTTATGACCATTGTTTGTGTCTCTGGGGCTAAAGGTCAGACCTGTGAAAGACCCTGTGTTCCTGGAATGCTCAATTGACCTTGAGCATTCGGGTTGGTCGTGACTGAGAATATCAAAGCAAATACACCGCTCAGGCTCGGCTTCCCCACCCAGTGGTGTGATCACTTTTGTGATCACAACTGTTGGGTCCTGAGAGGGAGAGTGAGGAGGGACAGCCAGGAGTGATCTCAGGCAGAGGTGAGCATGCTATAAAGACAGCTCATTTTAATGGCGGTCGGGCAGGACGGGGGAGAGGGAAAGCAAAGGATATTAAAGCATTTGGAGAGCCGGGCGTGGTGGCGCACGCCTTTAATCCCAGCACTTGGGAGGCAGAGGCAGGCAGATTTCTGAGTTCAAGGCCAGCCTGGTCTACAGAGTGAGTTCCAGGACAGCCAGGACTACACAGAGAAACCCTGTCTAAAAAAAAAAAAAAAAAAAAAAAAAGAGCCGGGCGTGGTGGCGCATGCCTGTAATCCCAGCACTTGGGAGGCAGAGGCAGGCGGATTTCTGAGTTCGAGGCCAGCCTGGTCTACAGAGTGAGTTCCAGGACAGCCAGGACTACAGAGAAACCCTGTCTCAAAAAACCAAAAAAAAAAAAAAAAAAAAAAAAGCATTTGGAGGGTAAGGAATACTGGGGCTGGGTGGCCGGACCAGGGTGCTGTGGATGCCTCATTTGCATAAGGATAAGTTCCAGGTGCTGCTGTATATGACCTTGAAAGGGCTATGGTAACCTCCTCCGGTTATGGAACAGGACTATGTTCACTGGGACATGGAAGCCGGTCAGGGGGTTAACGATCCGACTCCTACCAATCTCAGGATGAAATTTCCTGGGTTTGAACACCTTGCTCCGGGCCGGCTGGCTTGGCTCCAGCGCTGCCCAACCCCACACAAATAAGCTCTGTAGTTTATGTATTCATCAACTCACTAAAAACTAGGGCTGTCAATGACATAACAATATGCACATGTATTGATCACAACAGATGAAAAGTCAGGTCACATAACTGTGGATCTCATTGTCCACCGGAACCTGTTTTTAAAACTTGATTGGTTTAGGGGCGATAATTATACAGGCTGAGCTTTATTATGTCTTTTACATTAAAATGATACTTGAATTTCTTAACAGCTAAGTTTCATGGTTCTCTTATTTAGAGCATTAATCATCAAAATGGCCTTTTCTATTTTTTATTTAATTATAATTAGTATAAAAGGTAATGGGTTCCTGGTGGCATTTCTATACACACTTTATTTTGGGAGATTTTGTGTATGTTTGAGTACTTTTCTCTGACATCTGCTTGGCCAGGGTCCCTTCCTTAGCTTGCTGCCATGGTTACCTTCTCTCTATTGTCATATCACATGTCTTCTCTTACCCTCCACATACCACTGCCTGAAGGTCTCTTCTCCCACACGCATCATGGACCTCTTTCTAGTTTCTTTCCCCTAAGCACCCCCTGCCTCCTCACCCCGCAACATTTAAGAACCTGTGGCATTTGCCTTTTGATCTTGGGCTACTTAATATAGTATTTTTCAGTTACATCCATTTTTTCCTGTTAATTTTATGATTTCATTTTTCTAGTTTTTTTTAATTTTTAATAGATATTTTCTTTATTTACATTTCAAATGTTATCCCCTTTCTTGTTCGCTTTTCTCTATGACTGAAAAAAATTACATCATGTACATATACTTAATTATTCTTTCACCTGTTGACGGATGACTAAGCTGATTACATTTTCTTACAGTTGTAAAAAGGAACAGAAATAAATATGGATGTACAAGATTCTCTGTGGTGGGATATGAAGTCCATGGATATATGCCCAGGAACGGTATAGCTGGGTCCTTTGGTAGTTGTATTTTTGAGTTTTTGAGGAGCTGTTTCACTGTTTTCAGTAGTAGCAATAACTATACTGAATTAATTTCCTCTTCCTTCACACACTCTCAACCAATTTGACCAATTTGTCCTTATTTGTTTTTCTGATGATAGGGGAAAAATAAAAGACTCATTAAAAAATAAATAAATACTTAGTCATTCTTTTTACTCATGGATGTATTTAAATTGAACATTTTTTCAATGTTTCTCATACAGAATATTTTAGTTAGAGCCTGGAGAGATTTTCCAGTGGTTAAGAGCACTAACTATTATCCTCCAGAGGACCAGTACTCAGTTCCCAGCTCCCACAGCAGGCTGCTTACAACCACCGTAACACCAGCCTCAGAGGACCCAGTGATCTCTTCAGACCTCTCTGGGCACATGTACTTATGTGTATATACTCACAAAGAGATATGCACAAAAAAGAAAATAAATCGTTTTTAAAAAGATTAGTTTAGTTAGAAAATTGATATGCATTCATTGGAAAGCTTCTGAGTGGTGAGACAATTAGTATTAATGGTAAATGCCATTCGGATATCTATCGCACATAAAAACATGTATTTATGGGCGTTTTGGTACATTCTATTTCAATACAAGATACAGCATGAATTTAGGTCAGGTGGTAGGTAGACATGTGAAATCTTGTTATTCTTGCATGTTGGAAAAGACAGGATAGCATTTACAGGCAGCAATCAAAGGAAAGGAAGGATGGTCAGTTATAACAAATGTATCGGTGTTCGTGGTAACTATGACGACTATCTAACATCATCTATGACGTGCTCCACACACCAGTTATTATCAGAGTTGCCTATGAAGCTGTCAGAAAAGCAGAGTATCAGGTTCTATCCTTACTTGCTGAATCACAATCTGCATTTTAACAATAGTCCACTGATTTGCATGTGCATTAAAATTTAAGAAGCAACACCTTAGATGCATTGTGAGTCTAGACAAGCGAGGGGTCAGAGCGGAGGAACTGATTCCCACAATTGGACCAGATGTTACACCAAATGCTGAAAGTCCTAGGAAATTGTTTTATTCATGTCAAAATTTGAAATTAAACTTTTTCGGGGAGCTGGAGAGATGGTTCGACAGTAGAGTCCTGTCTAAAGCTGAGAAAAGCCCTGGACTCCATCTCAAGTTTCACCAAATCAATGGAATAAAACAAGATAACCTATATGGGAAAATATTTGCAAAAACGATCTTAGAATGGTTTCAGCATCATCCTATGACAAGACTAAGACATAGGATTCTGTGTGTGCTTCAGCAAAGAAGTAGCCCTTCCTGAGAACAGAGCCGAATGCCCCACAGTAGCCATAGCAACACTGACAGTGACATCCTCCAAAGAGAAGACTGGACAGCAGCTTCAGTCAAAAGCATCACCTCCTTCACTGCTATGAGCTAATGTATCTGTTTCTCAGAAAGGTCTGGAGTGCGCTCTCAAAACTTAAGAGAAACCACCCATCTGTGCACAGTCTGTCCACCAGTATCCCCCAGTGTCATTTGAAAAGGACATTTATTTTACTTCCTACTCATATTTTAAACGTGAGACTAGGAGCACAGGAATTTCCCAATGCCCATTGATACTTTTTTAAACACCAAATTTTAATAATTGTGTGGGAGTCTATTCTACAAAATAACAATTCTACTATATATACTTACTTCCCATGTAGTGCCACTGTTACATTATGATAACTACATTTTTGCTGCAAAGGTATGATTATTTCCTTCAAAGAAATTGCTAAAGTAAAATTATTTACTCCTTTCTTCATGTTTATTCATTGACAACCTTTAATTTTGATAGTTGCGGGATACATATACAAAGAACTCCTTCTGGCCCTGGTTTAGAGATCCGACACCACTTGTCTTCCACTGGCAGCGTGACAGTCATTCCTTCTGATTCTCATTCTCTCTTCTCATCCTTACCTGTTTGTTTCTCATCCTATTTCTTCTCTTTTTCCTCTCTTCTCTCTTGCTTTAAAAAATCTATCAATCAATCTATTTATCTATTGATCTATTTATTTATTTTTGTGTATGTGCAATTCAATAGACAGCTTAGAGAAGTCAGTACTCTCCTTCTTTCTTGTGGATGCCTGTGATGGGACTCCATTGATCAGACTTGGCTATAATCACCATTATCCAGCCCATCATTTCACCAGCCTGACCTACAGCCATTCAAAAGTAAATAAAAATTTGCCTCCCCCTTTTGTTTGTGTTTATTTTTTATTTATTTATTTTTTTATTTTGTATGGCCCTGTATAGTCCTGGCTGTCCTGGAACTCTCTCTTCTGAGTGCTGGCCTTGAAAGTGTGCTCCACCACAGTCAAGAAGCTCAGTTCTTAAGAGCACTGACTGCTTTTTGAGAGGTCCTAAGTTCAATTCCCAGCAGCCACAAGGTAGTTTACAAATATTTGTAACAGGATCTGATCTCTATTCTGTTTTTCGGGCATACAAACAAATAGAGAACTCATACGTAAAATATATAAATAAAATGAATCTTTAAAATTCTATCCCTTTATTAGGAAGTATTTGATACACTTTCCAAAGAGTAAGAATTTTTTAGTGTTTTTTGTTTTTGCTTTGTTTTGCTGTTTGTTTTGTTTTCTTTTGTCACATGATTATAACGGCAGTAGACAAAAATCAACGAGTGATCGTTCCCATCAATTATGGCAATTACATAAAATACTGGACCAGCTTATAACAAGACTGGATGTTTTAGAAGAAAATGTTTAATAAAATTTAAAATTGAATAAGTCAACGGAGGCAATACACTAATGGGCATAGAAGAAACTACAATTGTCTATTGATTAAAAATAGATGATCTTCCATTTCTAAATGGAACCTAACTGTCCCCCCATTAAAGTAGCTGGGCACAGTAATACATACCTGTAATCCCAGTACTGAGCCCTGAGGGAGAGAGAGAGAGACAAGAGGATTAGAAGTTCAAGGCCAGGTTGAGCTAATGGTCTTACTAGACACTATAAGAACTTGCTGTCTCTAAAGAGAAAAAGAGAGAACAAAAAAGTAAGCAATGCAGACACACACACACACACACACACACACACAGAGAGAGAGAGAGAGAGAGAGAGAGAGAGAGAGAGAGAGAGAGAGAGAGAGATTGAGAGATTGAGAGAGAGATTGAGAGATTGAAAGAGAGATTGACAGAGAGATTGCTTTTTGCCTCTTTATTTGTTCTAAACTTACTAATTTTAGCTGAGACCTCACTCACATAAACACAATGAGAAATCTGAGCAGAATGTTACATTATTAGAATCAGCAGACAATTCTTAATATTGCCCTTTTGTGTCTTAATAGGAAATATAGCAATCTAGCTTGTTTATTCAACAGTTTTTTTCCCTCAAAATCCCAACTTTTACTCCTGAGGGGGAGACGTTCATCAACACCCGTCCAACCTGCCCAGACATAACCATTGCACCCTCTGCACTGCATAAGACTGCAAGCTCATTGCCAAACACACATCTCAGTCATTAAGTGAATTTTAGTGTAAAGTTATTTAATGAAACTAGCAAATCTAGACTTGTTTAAGTGTCAGTAAGTACCATATGATCTGTGCCAAGTAGTTTAAAATTGGTGTGGGAAGCACGGGAAATTAATTGTTAAAAAGGGAATCTATCAACTTAAAGTACTTTCACAATCAATGATATCATTTAATGCATCTTTTGGCAATGATTATACCCTAGAGAAACACATGAATATCCTTCCCCAGGCTGCAGAGACGCTAATGGGGAAGAGGATGGACTGATGCTTGCATTTGCATGTTTGCCTGAGCCCAGAGGAAGGGGAAAAGCAAAACCATCAAACTCCCTGGGGCTCTATGCCTCAGGCACATCTGTGACACAGCCACCAAGCTCTCCAGCAGGACCATTTTCTTCATTCATTTGATCTTTCTTTCCTGTTTTACCTCTTGTGTTTTTGCATACTTTTCTCTTTTTTTCCCCTTAGGAAAACTGTATTAAAGAAAATCATATCTACATGTATTTACATTTTAGGTTATTAATACAAAATCACATTTAATTATTGGAAATCATACAGCACACTTATTTTGGTCAGGGAGTTGTAATAGGATAATCAGTTAGCAACATAGTACTTTGAAGACTTTACTGTGGCCAGAAATGTGTTGAACTGTATGAGCTGGTTAGACCTGTAAGTTATTTATGATAATAATAGAAGAAAGGCGATTACAAATAGTTCATTTCTCTAATCATGGTAATGTTTTGAGCATTTTACAATCATGTTTTATTCAGATTTGTTTTTCATTTCTTTGTAAATTCATTTATTCAGTCTTCCATGCCATCATGTTAGGTTTTGTGTTCCTGCTACAGATGAGGAGACGGGAATGATGAGGCTCGATAGCCACCTCCTCGATAGTTGTAAGACTCAATGAGCAACACTCTAAAACATCCACCTTTCTGACACGGAAATGCATCTTTTAAACGCTTTGTCATAAATGCTTCTATTTAAAATATATTTGCAATAATTGAACTAAAACATTAAAATGGAAGGACATAAAATTGGCTCCTTTGTCTCAATTTTGTTTATCTTTCATGTTTCCAATGGATACATGATTGGGCAGGCAGGTGAAAGTTTTGATTACAATACAATTACATCATTGACCTAGTTACTTTCTTCACTTCAAAACCATATTCCTCCTTTCCCTCTTTCCTTGAGGTTTCTGCTTCTAAGACTCCCTGTGAAGGCTAAAGGGTGTGAGTATGGAGGGAAAAAAGAAAGGGTACAGTGAAGAGCACAGACTCGGCCAGACACCTTGAATATTGCTATACAGCTTTCCAATAACTTAGAGAGATAACATCATGATCTCTATGTAAGAGATGAGGAAAATAAATCTTATTGAATTAATCATCAGTTCACAGCAAATAAACACTGGATGTACTACTTAGAATATGGTTCTTGCTAAGGCTTGGAAAAACTACTAGACTTTCAGAATATCAGATCTGCGCTTGCTTGTCTGTCTGTTTTTGGTTTTGTTTTATTTTATTTAAGCAGCCCAGATTTCCAGTGGCAAATCTACATGTGGCCAGGCTCCACTCTAAATTTGCTGAATGATTCAGAACATTCCAGATTAGCCCTATCAAAAATGAAATAATCAATACTACATATATAACAAAATTTTGGGACCAGGTGTGTTGGCTCACACCTTTAATCTCAGAACTCCGGGGTGCTGAGGGAGGCAGATCTCTATCAGCTTAAAATTTGCCAAGTATACATAGGGAGTTTAGGCTAGCCAAGACTACATAGCAAGACCCTGTATCAAAATCAAAAGGAAAATGGAAAGAAAGGTAGCCACTATATTGAAAATGTAAAACAACTCATTCTTAGTGTATTAGTTTGGGTTCTCTAGAGTTACAGAACGTATGGGCAGTCTCTATGTAGTTAGGGAATTTGTCGATGACTTACAGTCTGTAGTCCAACTCCCCAACAGTAGTCAGCAGCAGCTGTGGATGGAAGTCCAAGGATCTTGCAGTTGCTCAGTCCCACGAAGCAAGCCGGCAAGAAAGAATGCATCTTCCTTCTTTCAATGTCCTTATATATGTCTCCAGTAGAAGGTGTAGCCCAGATTAAAGGTGTACACCTTTAATCCCAGATGAACTTGAAATCTGGGATTAAAGGTGTATGCCTCCACACCTTTAATCCCAGATGACCTTGAACTGGAATCCATGTTTCAAGATCTCCATGCTAAGTCCAGGTAAGAAACTTATATCTCTGAGCCTCCAGATTAGGATCATAGGTGAGCCTTCCAATTCTAGATTGTAGTTCATTCCACATATAGTCAAGTTGACAACCAGGAATAGCCACTACACCTAGTAACCCAGTTTACTAGGAATAAGACTTGGTTTTAACTCCATTTCAATCCATATTCATCATGAAATATGGCCACAGAAGGGCTGTGGCTCCTGTCTTGGACATTGATTCACCATTAATTGGAGAGAAGACTCTGGATTAATCCTTAGTACACTTGGGGTAACTTACATTACCCGCATCTTCAGCTCTTGTTGGATGATTCTGTTCTTGGTTTCCTTTCACTTCAGAGAGATAGAGATAGAGATAGATAGATAGATAGAGAGAGAGAGAGAGAGAGAGAGAGACAGAGAGACAGAGAGACAGAGACAGAAACACACCCACAGAGAGTGAAACAGAGAAAAGATTTTCTCAACAACTTAATTCTATGCATTCATTTTATTCATAATTTATTTTGTGCTATGCAAATCCATTTTATTTTAAAATTATCTTCTTTGTAGAAACGAAAAATTGAATTGGACTATTTTCGGATAAGTGATTCTAAGGTTCTAATCTTGCAACAGCAGAAGATGCTCCCAATGTCCTCTATTCTAAACAGGAAGACTATACCAGTCTATCAGCTTAATTACAAAGTCCATTTAAAGAAAACTCCCTATGGGGTTGCAGAGTTTGGATCTTTACTGTGCACAATTATCATCACCCAGTCCATGCATAAAATTACTCTGTTCTGGGTTCTCAGTTTAAAATTGTTTCTAATGTTGGCGGAGATAAATACAGCATGAGAGCAAACACGGTTTGCTGCTCAATTGTTCAAAAATGTACTCATATAAACAACTGTGGTACTTATTAATGCTAAAAATATGTGAAGTTGCAGTGACTCTGCATTTGAAGTCTAGTATGTGCCATTTGTTTTATTCATGATAAACAGATCATTTAGTTGGAAAAATCCCATCTGCTTAGATATATCTCTTATTATTTATGAGAACCATGTTTAGGAATGCAGGAGGCACATGTGCATAATTAATCCTGAAGAGAATTAGACATTGTTTGATTCACAGCTGAATGCAATTAGCATTAGGAAGTTTACATATGTTGGCAATAACACAGATTAGCAACTAAAGTGCTTGTTAAAAAATTTAACCTGAGGCTGCTGGAGCAGACCTCTCTTAATGATGCTTTGAATGTTGTTGATGAAGTAATAATCAATTTTGTTTTATAAATAGTAAATCAAGAATTTAGGTCTAATTAACAGTGCTACAGATCACTTCACTTACATATCAGATGTACTTGTGATGCGTGCTATGAACTTTCTTTGAGGCTTGTATGCAAACAGTTGCTATGAAGAAGACATAATCCTTTCCATTATAGAGGGAAAAGAAAGGACGACTTGCCAGCCAGGGAAGAGTGAGGGCTCTGCCATTTGGAAAGACTCATCCAGAGGTATGGAGCAGGCAGGCTCTGTCTTTGTCCCACAGCCTTTAATTGCAGGAAAGAGAAACAATGCCTTCTTGTCTCAAGCAGAGTCATTAGCCAGCTTTACAGACTGTGAAGCAGAGGCATCTAATAGGGAGGGAGGGGAGAAGGAAAGTGATGAAAATGAGGCCGAAGGTAAAATTGAGCTGTAATTGTTTGCACTTCAACTTTGAGAAGTTCACCATTAATTAAAATGTTTCTGCACCACTCACCACCAGAGTGGCAAGAAAGGAGGCTGGGCTGATCAAGAGGCAACCCGGGAGCCCTCCAGAAAGCATTGCAAGGTCTCTGATGAGGGAATATCTCCCCGTGTACAAATATGGCACAGTCACAGGGTGCAGTCAGGCACACCCTCCTGTGACATGGTTCGAACAGCCCTTATTTGTGGTTTCCATTTTTCCTGGACCTCATTATAAAGTAGGATCATAGGTTTTCATAATGCATGGAAATAAAGAAATGACACATGCAGGAAATATTGAGTGTATTTCACAAAGTCTAATCCTTCATTTGTTTTTTTTTTAGATGTATATCTTAAGAAACCTGAGATATAAATGTCTGAGATATAGATTGCAAGAGAAAGGACCCAAGGAGCTGAAGGGGTTTTGCAGCCCTATAAGAGGATCAACAATATGAACCAACCAGTATCCCTAGAGCTCCCATGGACTAAACCACCAACCAAAGAGGACACATGGAGGGACCCATGGCTCCAACCGCACAGGTAGCAGTGGATGTACTTGTCAGACATCAATGAAAGAAGAGGCCCTTGGACCTGCAAAGGCTTATTGCCCCAGTGTAGAGGAATGCTAAGTCAGAGAAGCGGGAGTGGGTGGGTTAGGGAGCAGGGGTTGGGGTGCGATAGGGAGTTTTCAGAGGGGAAATGAAGAAAGGAGATAACATTTGAAATGTAACTAAAGAAAATATCTTTAAAAAAAAACATTGGTTATTGATTAAATATTGAATCAGGATTTGCATTATTATGTAGCATTTAGTCCTCACAACTCTACTGTGACAGTCATTGTGGTACCGATGCGGGGTGAATCTGTGAATGTTTTCCTGAAGGAGTGAACTGCAGTCACGACCTAGCAGTCAGCCAGCCTACCCTGGCATGCTGCTCTTCTAAATGAGGAGCATGGTACCACATTTCCTGAGCATTTCCAGAAGTTAGAACACTGGGCTCTGCCCTAGCCTTGGCTAATAGCTAGCAGGATTGAGAGTCTTCACTCTTCATGCCTCTTTTTATGTGCGTCTTCAGCATAGAGATCCTTGTGATATGAGTGCTCACTGGCTAATCTGAGGTAATGTACTAACCAATCACAGTCCACAGTCCATAGACTTCCCCTATACAAGGACCTGCTCACTTTCAGTAAAGCATCTGAAACCTGAAACCATCTCTGAAGTGACTCATCCTTTACTGACCCAAGGCATTGCAGTCTTTTGGACGGTTGGGGAGGGAGACCTCCTCAGTAATGATGGCCCTCTGCTATGAGGACGGAAGGAGGGTATGAGGAAGGAGCATGTCTGTCCTTGATCCTGCACACCTCTAGCTTCAGCTGTGCAGAACACAGAAATGAAGTTTTATAACATGGTATGACTTCCAATGAATCTTTGTTTTAGTGACACTTCTAGGACACAGGCAATGGCAGTTGTCTGGTCTGGAAAGTTCCTTCTGAGCAGACAGGGACTGTTTCTCTGTTTATTCTTCGCTGGTTTCCAGAACTGTGAACAGTACCTGAGACAGACATGGAAGCTACTCACAATGTACTTGTTAAACAAAGTAGTCAGTTAGAAAAAAAATTACAGCTGAGAAAACACAGAAAGAATAGGAAGATTTCTGATCTTCTATGCTTTGGAGATGAAATGTCCCTCATTTGAATTCTTAGTCTGACTTGATGTTGCTATTGAGAAATGTTGAGAACGTTAAGAGGTAGGCCTTGGTGGAGAAAAATCTCCACTGGAGTAGGACTTTGAATCTTATAGCCAACTCCTACTTTCTGTTTTTTCTATTTCCTAGGTATAGATGAAATTTGGTGACTCTACTTCTAGACTGTCAGATCTTCATGGCCCTGCTTCTGGGCCTCCTCCACTGAGATAGACTGTCACTACCCCTAGAACCATAAACCGAAAGAAACCTTTTCTTCCAATGGTGCTTGTTGGCATTGTTGTTGAGTGCATTCTCCCACAGTAAGAGAAAGTACGTAATACAAGGACATACTGAAATTACATAAAATTCAAATATCCACATGTATAAATGAAAATTTGTTGTTAGATACCTACTTGCATTCATTTCAACACAACAGCAATGTTTAGTGCGTGTGATACTTAAAAACCTTGTGGCCTTTTACAGACATGTTTCTGACCATGAAACAATAGATTTTACACATCCAGTTCTTTACCCTCACCAGCTCTCTTACTGTAGAACTGGCCTTTGTTACATCCTTTCCCATACCCAGATGCTTATATATCATCACTGGTCACATACTGAATGACAGGGGAGCTAAGCCCCACTATGTGGCCCCTCACATCCTTTGCAATTGTCCCTTGACCCTCATAATGTTAAATTAATTTGCCTCTCCTGGTAGAACTGCATAGCCTGAATTGTATATATTAAAACTTAATGATAATACCTCCTGGTACATGATCAAATCTGGTACAACGTTAATCCATTTGGCTTCTATCCAAGAAGACCCATTAAACAGAGAAAGTGCCAGCTGAATTTCATTAAAAGTACTTCATGTGTACTGAGGTCCCGAGACAGGAACCTAGAGAGTATTTTTCCTTTTAATTAACAGTTATGCGTTTGAAAGATCCCATTCACATTGATATTTTCTATGTATCAGTTGTTCTCACTGGTTCATGAGGAGTGCAATCACTATAAGATACTTAAGACTGCAGATGGAATGCAGGGAGTTAACCAGGACTGAGGGAAGCTGAGGCCCTAGCAAAGCTGAAAGGGAATGGGCCATTCAATCTCAGCTGTTTTATGCTCTATATTCAATAGTTAACAACACACCAAAAGGAAGCTTGCAAGGAAAAACAAACAGGAGAGGAGGGAGAAAGTCTGTGGATTTTCTTTAATTTTAAGAGTTCTCTTTCCCAATTTTCTCCTGAAAAAAAAAAACCCTGCTAGAAATAGGATTTGATTCTTCTGCGTGCAAATAAAACACAATATTTTTCACTGTGGGATTATTCATCTCTAAAGAACATGATGATAGGTGAGAGGGCCAACTTATTCATGGCTTTCCATCTTCCTAGAACTCCAATTTAATGCTTTGTCCTTCAGTTTAGTGTTTAAACAAATGATGTTCCACATACCCATATAAACATAGCAAAAGAAATATTCTTTCCACAAGGAATAAAAAAGGAAATAAGAAAACCTTAAAGGGAGGAGCTTGAGGAAGACATTCCATTTAGGGCTGAATGGTCCAACATCTCTTCTCCTGTCAGCATGTAGTACAAGGAGAAATTTCTTCAATAAAGGTTGAGTAGTATACTGATCTATGTATATAGCAGAATGTCATTAGGTATCATTTTATTGCTATGTTACTTTGCAGAATAATAGCAGTAGAATTTTTTCTAGAACCATGATCTATCTAGTATCATGTTCTTGGCCATATTAGCAGTGTTAGGTATGGTTTTTGCCTCATGAAGAGGGCCTTAAAACCTATCAACCATGGCTGTTTATCTCATGCATTTGTGCCTCTATTGCACCATTATATCTTGCAGGCATGTTGCTGTTAGAGATGAATTGATGCTTGCTGGGAAAAGGAAAATAACTGTCACCAATAACATATCACTGGTTTTATTAACCACACGTCATAGCAGGCACACTTGGGAAAAGGAATCAGGTCATCAGGAGGAGAACAAGAAGGGAGTAATGAAATGAATATGGTCAGAATACATTATATACATGTATGAAAATGTTATGATAATCCTACAGATCTATGAACTTCTGATATCTTCTTTAATTTCTTCAAAGACTTGAAGTTCTTGTTATACAGGTCTTGGTTAGAGTTAGAAATGAACCCACCCACCTATGGTCATTTCATCTTTGACAAAGGAGCTAAAACCATCCAGTAGGAAAAAAGACAGCATTTTCAGCAAATGGTGCTGGGTCAATGGGCAGTCAACATGTAAGAGGATACAAATTGATCCATTCTTATCTCCCTGTACAAAGCTCAAATCCAAGTGGATCAAGGACCTCCACATTAAACTAGATACACTGAATCTAACAGATGAGAAAGTGGGGAAGAACCTGGAGCACAGGGGCACAGGGGCAAATTTCCTGAATAGAACACCAATAGCTTATGCTCTAAGATCAAGAATTGACAAATGGGACCTTAAAAAATTGCAAAGAAGAAATTCGGATGGCTGAGAAACACGTTAAAAAATGTTCAACACCACTAGTCATTAGGGAAATGCAAATTAAAACAACCCTGAGATTTCACCTCACACCAGTCAGAATGGCTAAGATTAAAAACTCAGAAGACATCAGGTGTTGGCAAGGATGTGGAGAAAGAGGAACACTTCTCCACTGCTGGTGGGAATGCAAGCTGGTACAAACACTCTGGAAATCAGTATGGCGGTTCCTCAGAAAACTGGACGTGATACTTCCAGAGGACCCAGCCATACCACTCCTGGAAATATACCCAGAAGATTCCCCAGCATGCAATAAGGATACATGCTCCACTATGTTCATAGCAGCTTTATATATAATAGCCAGAAGCTGGAAAGAACCCAGATGTCCCTTAACAGAGGAATGGATACAAAAAATGTGGTATATATACACAATGGAGTACTATTCAGCCATTAGAAACAATGAATTCATGAAATTCTTAGAGAAATGGATGGAGCTGGAGAATGTCATACTAAGTGAGGTGACCCAGTCTCAAAAGAATACCCATGGTATACAGTCACTGATAAGTGGGTATTAGCCTAGAAGCTTGGAACACCAAAGACATAAATCACATATCAAGTGATGTCTCACAAGAAGAAAGGAGTGGACACTGGTGCTAGAATGGACCAAAACATCATTGTGGGGGAGTACAAGAACAGTAAGGTGGGAGGGGGTGGATGAGAGAGCAGGGGGAGGGAAAAGGACATGTGGGACCTTTGGGGGTGGGGAACCAGAAAAAGGGAAATGAATTGTAAATATAGAATATATCCAATAAAAAATGGAAAAAAATTTTTGCAAAGCTCCTGAAAGGCAAAGGACACTGTCAATTGGACAAAATGGCTACCAACAGATTTGGAAAAGATCTTTACCAATCTTATATCCAATAGAGGGCTAATAGCCAATATATACAAAGAATTCAAGAAATTAGACTACAGAGAACCAAATAACCCTATTAAAATGGGGTACAGAGCTAAGCAAAGATTTCTCAACTGAGGAATACCAGATAGCTGAGAAATACCTAAAGAAATGTTCAAAATCCTTAATCATCAGGGAAATGCAAATCAAAACAACACTGAGATTCTCGCACCAGTCAGAATGGCCAAGATCAAAAACTCAGGGAACAGAAAATGCTGGACAGAATGTGGAGAAAGAGGAACACTCCTCCATTACTGGTGGGATTGCAAGCTGGTAAAATCACTCTAAAAATCAGTTTGGCAGTTCCTCAGAAAACTGGACATAGCACTACCTGAGGACCCAGCTATTTAACTCCTGGGCATATACCCAGAAGATGCTCCAACATGTAATAGGGACACATGCTCCACTATGTTCATAGCTACCTTATTTATAATAGCGGAAATGGCGGAAAGAACCCAGCTGTCCCTCAACAGAAGAATGGATACAGAAAATGTGGTACATTCACACAATGGAGTACTACTCAGCTATTAAAAACAATGAATTCATGAAATTCTTAGGCAAATGGAAGGAGCTAGAAAATATCCTGAGTGAGGTAACCCAATCACAAAAGAACACACACAGTATTCACTCGCTGATAAGTGGATATTAACCCAAAAGCTCAGAATACCCAAGATACAACTCACAGATCACATGAAGCTCAAGTTGAAGGAAGACCAAAGTGTGGATACTTTGATCCTTAATGGAAAGTGGATCAAAACACCCACGGCTCATAGCCAACCAAAAGGATGAGCATCGTGGAGCAGCTAGAGAGAGGACCCAAGAAGCTGAAGAGGTTTGCAGCCCTGCAGGAGGAACAATAATATGTACCAACCAGTACCTCCAAAGCTCCCAGGGATGAAACCACTAACCAAAGACTACAGGTGGAGAGACCCATGGCTTCAGCTATGTATGTAGCAGAAGATGACCATTTCAGACATCAATGAGATGAGAGGCCATTGGTCCTCTGAATACTCATTTCCCCAGAATAGGGGAATACATGTCAGGAAATTGGGGTGGGGGGTGAACAAGGGGAGGGGTGATGGGATAGGGGGTTTTTGGAGAGGTCATTCAGAAAGGGGATACCATTTGAAATGTAAGTAAAGTAAATATCTGATAAATAAATACATAAATATTTCTGCAGCGATGACATGAAAGCTGCATTCTTTCTAGTTCTTTTATTTTGAACTTTGAAGGAAAAATAAAAACCTGCACCAAATGAGATATAAATGTCCAGCCATTTTGTTGAAGGTGTTTATCAGCTGTAGGTATTTCTTGGTAGACCTTTTTGGGGTCACTTATATACACTACCATATCATCAGTAAATGGAGATACACTGACTTCCTCCTTTCCCATTTATATCTCCTCAACATATAGTTTACTTATTGCTCCAACTAAAACTTATGTACTATACTGAATAGATACAGAATGAGTGGACAACCGTGTCTTGTCCCTTATTTTATTGGAGTTGATTTATGTTTCTCTCCATTTAATTGATATTGGCTATCAGCTTGAGGTATATTGTCTTATGTGTGTTTAGTTATGCACCTTGTATCTGTGATCTCACCAATACATTATTCTTTAATCATGAGGAGCTTGGATATTCTCAAAGGTCTTTTCAGCTTCTAACATAGTAAAATGGCCATCTTACCACAAGCAATCTACATATTGAATGATATTCCCACAAAAATTCTAAGACAATTCTTTCCAGACCTGGAAAGAGCAATTCTCAACTTCACCGTAGAAAAACAAAAACCCCTGAATAGCTGAAATAACCCTGTATAATTAAAAAACTTTGGTAGGAATCAACATCCTGAATTTCAAGATGTACTACAGAGCAATAGTAATAAACGTGCATGGTACTGGCATAAAAATAGGCATGTTGATAAATAGCATAGAACTGAAGACCCAGGAATAAACACACACAGGAACAGACATTCAATTTTTGATGAAGAAGCCAAAACCACACAATGGATAAAAGAAAGCATCTTCAACAAATGTCTGTCACTCTCACTGGATTAGAAGAGTGAAAGTAGATCTATATTACCCACTCTGCACAAAACTCAGGTACAAGTGGATCAAAGACCTCAACATAGAACTGGATATACTAAACCTGATAGATGAGAAAGTGGGGAACAGCTTTGAATGCGCTGGCATAGAAATCAACTTCCTCAACACAACACCAGCAACTCAGGCCCTAAGAGCAACAATTCATACATAGAAGCTCAGGAAACTGAAAAGCTCTGGACAGAAAAGGATACCACATTGTCCATTCAATGAAGTGGCAGCACACAGAATGGGAAACGATCTTCACCATCTCTACATCCGACACGGGGCTGATATCCAAAATATATATGAATTCAAGAAACTAGACATCAACAAACCAAAAATAACCCTATTAAAACTATGGTACAGTCTAAGATTAATTCCTGAAGGGAGGGGGAATCTGTAATGGGCAAGAAACACTTAAAGAAATGTTTAACATTCTTAGTCATCTGGGAAATGCAAGTCAAAATGAGTCTGGGAGTCTATCTTATACCAGTCAGAATAGCTAAGATAAAAAACTCAAGTGACAGCATATGTTGGCGAGGATGTAGAGCAAGGGGAACACTCCTTCTTTGGTGAAGGGAGAGCAATCTTGTATAACAACTTCAGAAATCAGTTTGGCATTACTCAGAAAATTGAATAACGAACTGAAGACCCAACCAAACCATTCCTTCATCCCTGTTCATGGACCTAAAAAATGTTCCACCATACTACGTTCATAGCAGTTTTATTTATAATAGCAAGACACAGGAAACTACCTAGATTTCCCTCAACAGAAGAATGGATAAAGAAAATGTAGTACATTTATAAGATGGAATCTTACTCAGCTATTAAAAACAATGACATCATGAAATTTGCATGCAAATCATGAAACTAGAAAAGACCATCCTGAGCAAGGTAACCCAGAAAGGTAGATATGGTATGTACTCACTTATAAGGGATATGGATATTAACCATAAAGTACAAGATAACCATGGTACAATCTACAGATTTAAAGAAACTAAGTAATAAAGAGGTCCCAAGTAGAGGGGTAGTTCTTGAATCTCACAGAAAATGAGAAATAGAATATACACTGTGCCTGGATTTTCAGAGGAGCTTGGATGGGGAGATGATGGGGAGGCAAACAGGTGAGATCAAGTAGGGGAAGGACAGAGGGATAGAGTACTGGGAGAGAGAACTGGAAGCTGGGGGTGGGGCGGGAAGGATCTCTGGGACTTGCTAGAAATCTAGGACAACAGAAACTCCAGGAATCTATGAGGGTGACCCTAACTAAGACTCCTAGCAATGGAGGATATCAACCCAAAAATGGCCATCTCCTGTGACCAGGAAAGATATCCAATGGAGGAATTGGGACACCAACCCAGGCACAAAGCCTTTGACTCAAAATTTGTCCTGCTTACACTATGTGAAGGGATAAAGATGGAATGGAAATCAAGGAAATAGCCAACTAATGACTGACCCAACTTGAAACCCAGGCCATGAGAGAGAGCCTACCCCCGATACTATTGGTAGCATCATCTGGTACACTTGCAGACGGGAGGCTAACATAACTGTCATCTGAGGAGCTTTACCAACAGCTGATGGAAACAGATGCAGAGGCCCGCAACGAAACATTAGGAGGCACTTGGGGAATTGTGGAAGGGACAGAGAAAGAGTTGAAGGAGCCATAGAGTTTAAGGATACCACAAGAAATCCAACAAAATCAACTAATCTGGGCTTATAGAGGGCCACATAAACTGAACTCCTAGCCAGAAAACATGCATAAAACAAACCTAGCCCCCCACATATATAACAGATATGCAGCCTGGTCTTCACACTGGTCCCCAAACAGCAGGGACTGCCTCTGACTCTTGACTGCCTTTGGATCCATTTCCCTTAACTGGCTGCCTTGTCTAGCCTCAATGGAAGATGTGCCTAATCCTACTGTAACTTGATATATGTTAAGATGGGTTGATATCCATGGGAGGCCTCTGCTTTTCTGAGGAGAAAGGGAAGAGGGAGATACGGGGTGGGGGGTGGGGAGAGAAAGGGACTTGGAAGAGAGGAGGGAGAGGAACCTGCAATCCGGATATAAAGTAAAAGTAAATAAATCAGTTAATAAAAAAAAGGAAAAAGAAAATTTTCTAATAAAATCATTATTATATGTAATGGGTACAAATAATAAAACTCAATACATGCAGAAAATATATAGAGAGATAAAACATGTATACAAGTTCAGAGTATAAGATACTGTCAAAATAGATCAAATGCACAATTGTAGAGTAACCAAATGGTATTAGAGAGGAGAACTTAAACTGGGAAGGAGACAACTAATTTATAGAAAGTGTTTAGAACCCACAGTTCTATTCACTTTCTTGGGGGGTTTAAAACACACACACACACACACACACACACACACACACACACACACAGATATATGAACACACAGACACACACAAACACACACGAACACACACATACATTTAGCCCAAAACAATTCAAATCACTAGGAATTTTCCACCTTCACAATTTCATAATTTTAGCCCTACATACATCTAACTACATTTTGGCCAATTAAAGGCAAGCGTTGTCAATATTTGTAATATGTCAGTTATCCTGAACACAGTGTGCTCATCTTCTATCACTGCTTGTTTCTTCTACCTCTGTGGGAAATCAAGGGCACAGTGAAGGGTCTCTAATATAGTCATTTGCTAAGACTGTCATGAAAAATTGTCACAGGCTAAGTAGCATCAGTAATAGAAATTTATCTTTTCATAGTTTAAAAGGGTAGAAATCTGAGTCACGGAGCCACTGGGTTTGGCTTTGGCCGCAACCCTCTTCCTGACTTGTAAGTAGCCTTTTAGCTATGCCCACACATAATACCTTCTGCTGTCTTTCTCTTCTTACAAGGACACTGGTTTTACAACAGGAAGGCCCCACTCTTCTGAATTGATTAAACCAGTTTTGGATCCTGAAAGGCCTGGTAAGGAGCATTAGATGTCTGACTTAAAGTACCACTGGTTATGTCCACACAACCTTATAACACTGATTGTTCAAGTTCTTGAAACTGCTTAACCTTGATTCATACCCACTGACCTTTGGACCAGAGACCTTTATGAAGACACAAGGAACAAAAGCACTCAACCTCTGCTGGGAAAAGGTCACGGCTGGCACAGCAACCCAGGAAGTTCATCAGGCCGACTCCAACTTATGGCAACTCTGTGAGCTTGGAGGAAAGACTCTGCCTAGTGCTTTAAAGAGCCAAGTGTCTCTTGCCCTGCCCTGCCCTGCACTCTATTAGCAAAGAAGTTTCCTCTCAAGTTCCTTTGCATGGAGTTCTGTCACAAGTGATCTCTCTTCACTTAAAAACAGACTGAGAAATCATAGAATTTAGACTGTAACTTAATAGAGTGGGGGTAACTGTGAACAGCTTTGAGTTTTAAATCAACATCTGCAAGGCCATCCTCTTACTTGACTTATGTGTATGTCTCTCTATGCCTCTCTGTCTCTGTATCTCTCTCTGTGTCTCTCTCTTTCTCTCTCTCTGAGTATCCTTCAAATGACTTTCTAGAGAATTTATTTGTATCTTCTTATAGGATGCTACTCTACTCAGTTGTTTTTCAAGTCACACATGGTAACTGTGTCCATCCTGAATTCTACATTCCATGTGACATACAGCCCTTGGCCAGGGGCCCTCCTACATTCCCCTTCAAGATGGAAAAGCTGCTAAATTTGTGATTTATCCTTCACCAGTTCCCAACAGTGCTCCCTCACTGGCTAATCCTCTACTCGCTATCGGATAAAGTATGGCTATGCCAATTTGAATTCCCATAAGGCATCTTTGAAAAGGTAAATTGAATATTGAATGCCACAGGTACAACACACACACACACACACACACACACACACACACACACACAAAGAGATGGGGGAGGGAGGAGAGAGAGAGGGAGAGACAGAGACAGAGAGAGTTTATATTTTGTGTTTCATTTCCATTATTTAAAAATGGAGATGAATATTGTTAATTTTGTGAAGCCACTGGAATTAATTGGTCGCTTTAGAACTTTCCTGACTTTGATGTGTCCAAATAAGAGTTTAATATTGAGGAGGAATTCTCTGGAAGTCCATTGATAGGAATTGTTGTAATTCAGTGTGCCTTAACTTCAAAGTTTATTTCTGTTTTAAGTTCAGTAAAGTTCAGGTGAAATGGAGTTGGGGTATTTTAGACATTCATCATGTCTAAAATTCCTTCATCTGTTCTTCTGTCTTCTCTAGATATGGAGGAGTATGGCTTATTGTATTTCTATGCTGTCCTTGACCCGTGGATGCTGTTAACAATTTACTCTGAGTACCTTTGCCTAAATCCCCATTTGTCAACCTTTGAAAAGCTCTCATTGAGCTTCTCAGTTGGGGCAAATAGTCATTTTCACTTTCGCTCTGCCAGATTATTTCAAACAGTACTTCTAAGAAAAATTTAACATAACTCTAAATGGCTTTACACTATGTGCTTTGCAGGGGCCAAGGAAATATATTCCTGGGATTGAAAAAGGCTAGTGATTACTCTTGAAAACTTGAGCTAAACTATGTAACTCCAGAACAGAGCACAAAGTAAAACATGTAGGTCTTATTTGTCAGGACAAAAAGATTTGCCATGATAATTATAATTTAGTAGTCTATTGTGAGGGCCCCTGGAGTGGGGTAAAAATGCCCCTGCTGCCTATCTGGGATAAAGATTTAAGAGCAATAAGCAGCATGAGATTTTACAGGAGAAAAAGTCACTCTAAAGCCTGCGACTCTCCTTTCTTTAACAAAATTACAAAATTAGCAGATGAAGGAAATGCATTGAGTTTAATGTACTTGGTCAGCTATAAAGCTTTCAATAAAGTTTTACCTCAAAATGCAATTCAAATTATCTTAGGAACAAGGAAATAGAAGTTTCCAGAGAACTGAAAACTTTTGACAGGTAAAATGCCCATCAACCCTTTTGAAGATGAAGGCCCAGCATAGAAAGTTGAGTGAAAATTAATCTGATGTTTAACATATAAGTCGACCCCATGGCACACTGGAGACGAGTTCTATACTCAGGGTGGGAGACACAGACTCATGGTACTGTCCATACCCAAATGACATGAGTGTGTTGCAGTGTGCATCTCTCATCTTCCCATGGGCTCCTGGTTTGAATGCTCCTGTCTACCTTACCGTATAATTTGAAGACTGTGGAGCTTTAGTTAGTGGTACCTGCTGGAGGAGGTAGATTGATAAGGGCAGGCTTCAGAGATGAGCCCCACCCCTGACTCTTGTCACACCCTTGCTTCCTGTCTTCCATCATGTGAATAAGCAGCTACCTCTTCCCCCCTGTCATCGTGGAGCCACACTCCTGTGACTTTTCTGACAGGACAGAATGAAGAGAAACAAAAAGCTTTGCCTTAAAAGGAATCTCTGTGCCAGAGGTGAAAACTATCTATGCAACAGCATTCCTGTAAATTCTCATAATTCTCTTAACTCAAACACTGTCCATTATTTACACTGAAAGAGTAGGAAGGAGGAAAGAGATGGAAATCCTGCCCTTGTTGTTTTGTTTTGTTTGGATATTTTGAGACAGGGTTTCTCAGTGTGTAGTCCTGGTTGTTCTGGAACTTGCTCTGTAGACAACGCTGTCCTTAAACTCAGAGATCTGCCTGTGTCTACCTCCACAGTGCTGAGAGGAAAGACATGATTCACTGTGTCCACTTTGTTAACATATATATGTATATACATATATATAAGTATATATATATATATGTCACATATATATATATATTTTTTTCTAATGGTAAAAATCAAGAAGTGTGAAGTGTGGGGGTGATTAGCAGAAGAATCACCTTGAAGAACTAATTGAAAGCAGTTGCATTTTGAATATGTATTGTGGTGTAAGTTTTTCATTTCTGTATACATGTACAATTTAACACTTACGCATGCTGACAGGAAAAAGTCCCAGTTGAGAATATTGCTGAATTCTTCCCTAATTAGCTAAGCTAACTGTGTAGATTAAGTCATGACCTTTATTTTTGATTAGTTCCTGTGTATTCCCATTTTGATAATGGGCACTCATTAGACCCATGTGGACAGTTTATAGTTAGGTGATGTCACAATAGGAACCTAGATTAGGTCATAATATATAAGATACTATTGGAACATGATATCATTTTATTAGTTATATGCACAAAATTTTTTCTTTCACTTGGATTTCTGCAATGGTTTTGGTTGATATATATATATATCTCAAACTCATCAGGGTCACTGAGGGCAACTGCTCTAACAACAGCTAGCTGAAAGATTTGGCAACCTGAACAACAGTGTTGGCTAGTCAGGCAGACTCAGGTAAACCTACCAGGAATAAAGAAAGAAAAAAATTCTTCATACACCAAGCCCATTCTGGATGGACAGATATCTACAGAGGAAATATATCTTTAATGTAAAGATAAAGCTCATGTAAGTGCATGATGATGTTTTCATAAGTAGTTACTCATTTCAAATCTCTTTCCCAGGAAATTTTCATCAAGAATTAAAAAGATGCAGTGTGGAATTTATGTACCACATGATCAGCTCAGTCTATGTACACAGTTCGAAAGGAGGTAACCAAATTGTTTGTTTGGCAGAGATAGTTAAAGAGTGACAAGTCTCCTAGCCGTCCCGAGAAAAGGATAAAAAATAGATGGCCCAATTCTTTTGTTCAGACATCATAAAAATAAACTGCCTTACCTCATTTTCTAGAACTTTCTGTTTTTGATGACTTAAAAGGGAGCGACCCATTCTGAATTTCACAATGACAGAAGGATTTGTAGCACAGCGCTACTCTTTTATTTCAGGAAGCAGCCAAGTGCAATTAGGGAAGGCTGTCTTCATCACAAGAGAATATCGCCTGTTAAACTAATGGGAACATCAGCTGCTACAGTCTTGGCAAAATGCGCCAACTCTGAAGAGATGTCACCATCTTAATAATTCTGTGATGGCCATAGGAAGACAAACAGTTGTTGTTGACACGTGTTTGATCTTCACAGGCCTGCCGCTGTGACAAGCTACAAACTATATTTTATCCTCCACGTCTGTGATCCTTCACCTAGATAAGAACCAACACCTGGCATCTTTTCAAATTTTCTTTTCCTTTTTTTTTTTCCTTTTACATCAGTGGCAAAAGTTAAAAAGGTAACATGAAAAGAAAGATGAAAAAGGAATACTGTTCAAATTGAAGGACTGTAGTTTCAAGTTTCAATCCTGTATCAAAACATCTCCGCCTTGCCTTCTCTCCCAGTCATCACAGATGAAGAGTACAAAGAGGTACACAAGGCCCGGCACAATGCTGCCTGTGTACTGCAATCCGGAAATCACAGCCACGAAATTATCCCTGACATATCAAAAACTGACAGTCACATCCCCGGCATCTCCTCCCCTCATTCCCATGGACCTGCGTGATTAATAAATCTGACACATAAAAAGCCTCCATATGACTAAAGTGTCAGTTACCGGGAAGACCGTTTTGATCTATTTCTTAACTTTTAGAAGAAATATTCTCTTTTTCATGAATATGGGATCCGTTCATGGACTGCCAGCTTTCAAATGACCACCTCTTGAAGTTTAATTTTAAGTTTTAAATAAATATTGTATGCATGCGGAATAATTACGATGCTCTAGAGAGATACCATATAATGACATTCATTCTTTTTTATGTGAAAATACCAGACCCTTCAGGCGGCTCAGTCTCTGTTTGCCACAGACTTGTGCGGGTCCTACAGTGGGTTATGTCTCAGAAGTGGCGTGTACAGAACTGTCATCAAGACGCTGGTCCTGTTCCCTGAGTAAACTCCAATTTGCATGAGTTGGAAACTTCCCTTTAGATTCAGCTGTTCGAAGCCACCGAATCAATGCCACTGGCTTTCAAATGAGTATTTTTCATATATTTTTTAGATGCATAAAACCTCCCTGTAGTCTGTATAAGATAAAAACCTAATAGCATCTAGGTTGTTGATGCACAAAAATCCTGACAGTCATTCATCGTGTTGTGTATTTTACTCATGTTCTTTACTTAAAACAGAAATCGTGTTTAAATTTATGTCTGTATAAAACTTATCACAGTTTTCTATAAATTTGCATCACTACCATGTGATGTAAATTACAGATACTACTATGCACATTTTTATATTCATAAATATTATTAGAACCATCCCATTTATCATTTGTGTCTTCTATTAGTGCCCTTGAGAAAATAGACTCTTCATTTAAATAAATACTATCTACTGCTAGTCATTTGTATTATGAGAAAAGATCATTGTATAATAAGGCTGTTTTCAAGATTTAGAGGCCTAATTCACCAAAATAGTACCAAAATTTAGTTTGTCAATTTTATTTGTTTGTTTTTTATATTACACTTGCAACACAGTCTTTGCAGGCCCTGAACTCTGAGCAATTCTGTTTTAGCTTTCTGATAGTGGGAGTTGAAGGCACGAGCCACCAGTGGGGTTAAAATAAGCTTTGGCATTTCTCTCACCCAGATGCAGATTTTGCTAAGAGGTTGTTAGTGCTGACTCTTGAATGCCTGGGAAAATCTCATGGCTTTGCTTCTAATGCTTATGCCCATTCCTGGTCCAGCCCGACTTACCCTCTTGGACTCTAAACTTTAGCATTTCCTCGAATCTACTTCCAACTTTTCTCCTCTGCAGTGGTTGTTTGAAACAGCAGCTCAAATGTCTTCGTTTCTCTTTATTATTTATTAACAGATACTGAACCCAGGACCTCATGGATGGCAGGCAAATACATCCCCAAACATGGAACCCATGTTTGTAATACAAACCAGATACTCTCAATCTCTATTTGAAAAGTGTCCATGAGTTCAGACTAGAATAAAACCCACAGGGCTGGGGCTGAAGAGGTGGTTCAATAGTTAAGAGCACTGGCTGCTTGGCCGGAGACCTACTTGGTCTTCCAATAGCCGCAGGGTAGCACACAGCAGTCTGCTCTCCAGTTCCAGGGGACCCCCACACTGTTTCTTGACCTTTGTCGGTACCAGGAATGTATGTGATGAGCACGCATGCTCACCACCAAAACATCTATACAAATAAACAAACAAATCTGTTTAAAACAAAACCAAATAAAAACAAAAGACCCAACCAAGCATCACCACACTGCTGTCCAAAATCTCTTAGGCCCTAAAATATCCACACCTGGCGTGGATATCCAACCTTCCCCCGCACCCCAATCTTCCCTCCCTGTTTTCACCGTGTGGTAACCTGGGCTGTGTGTATTTCTTCAGCAACCTGAAGGCAATTCCTACCTCAGGGTAGGAATTTGAACCTGGCAGATTTTCTGATGAGAACATTTTCCTCTCACACTCTTCCATGATTTTTCCTTTTCTCTGCCTTCACAGGGACTTCCTCTGCGACCACACTTCTTACCATGATGATTCCTCACATTCCGCCACATGAACCCATTTTATTTTTCTTGATTGTGCTTATTATTTTGAATTGTCACCGTGACTTCCCTCAGTATGGATTGTAGCCTGGGAATTGTAAGCTAAGATAAACTGTTTTGTCCTCCATGTTGCTTATGGTTATGGTATTTTATCATAGCAATAAAAGCTCAAACTAGTAATACAGTCTAACTCCTGATTAACAGGACTCACTGTCATATCTGTGCACATGGATCGCTACAATAATTTCTATTGCATTGAATACAGTTGAAAAACTATGAACATCTCAGGATTAAGCCTATCAGCAAACTGTGAGGAGGTAGCATTCATTATTATTTTGACATTTTCTGCACAATAGTAGTGGAAGATATAATAGTTGAGTTATTGGGATGGAAAAATAAATATATATTCTGCTTTCAGTGAATTTGAAATTTTTGCAAGTTGTAAAATTATACATTTTAAAGAAAATCTAAATGAAATATATAACCTATGAGCCTTTAAATTCCCTTTGTTTCTTTAATAAAGATAAATGTGCTATTATTACTTATATCCAAGCTTTCTCTGTTTAATACTTTTTTCTTTTAAATAACCTCTTTTCTCATTCATCTTATATTCATTGAGTTAGTGCTGATTATAATTAATTGTTTTGATCTTCATGTAGATGTTACATGGATTTTTATAGACGCTCCATTATGATTAAACATACATTAATGGTCATTTAAAACATGCCACCATTTTCTAATAAAGCTTATATTTGTGGTCCACTGCCAGTGAAATGACCCAATAATATATCAGAACAGTAGTTTGTAATTTTGATAGAGGACACATTTGACTTTCAAGTTTTTAAATCAAGGCCTTTTTCCAGTTAGTTGAGTACCAAATGCATTGCACAGATTCTCTTTGCATGTGCGCGTATTATCTATTGTCATAGGCAGGCTTAACCATGCTGCTAAGGGCAGCCTCAGCAAACTGCATCTGGAAATTTGCCCAGGCACATATTTTAAATCTCGGGCTAACCTGATTCTGAATAACGTGATATAGTACTATAAAGTAAATCAAGGTTCTTTTAACAATTATCTTCTTGCTGTACTTTTGAGTACACACTCATTTGACAGTATTCAGAACATCTTTTCACATTCCAATGTAGGGTTTCTCCTGAGTGCTCAGAAAGGCCTAAAGATCCTACAAGGTGAGTGGACAACATCGCAGAGTTCCACCATGGAGGCATTATTTGTGCCTTATCAGTCTGTGGTGTTTGATACTTAAGATACTGGTCTAAGGATTCATTACAGGGGAATGGGGGGGGGGTAAGCATGGCACCTTGAAGGCAAACTGAGTTGTCAGACCATTGCTCTATTATTGGAGAATGGCTTTAGACATTACTATGGGAAAATTTGGAAAGTACAGATTGGTTTGTTATAGTTATATGGCTATATATATGTTATATATGTGAAAAAGTGTGACGAATTCAACTTTCACTCGGTAAAAGTGTCTATATCTTTCATTTTAGGCATCTGATTTTCCATGCTCAGTGAAGCAATAAACTGCATGGTAGGAAAAAAGGGAGATACTGAAGGTAGACAGATCTACCTCGGAATATAAACTGTGCTGTGCATCTGGACAGTTTATTTTACTCTCCGAGTGTTAACTTACTCATCCATGAAGCAATAAGAATAAAGCATTCTTGTAAGGACCAAATAGGTTAGATTTCAGTTAAGGACTCTGTTATGCCTGAGCCTGAATCGAGTGTCAGTTATATGAGTGATGTCATCGTGTTGTTGTGACTTGTTGTTTCCACCGTGTAAAGAATAGGAGTGTCTAGAAAGAACAAAAAGCCCTGCAACTTATGGATCAGAACTTCAGTCCTCTATTGAGCTGGAAGTAGACAACCATACTGTCTTCACAAAGCATCTTGAGATAAAAGACCAAATGTTTTTCTTTGTTTAAGATGCTATATGTATATACATCTTTCTTTAAAATATGACCAAATGCCTAAAAGTAAATTTTATCAAGGAAGGTGGCTGTGCTGGTTTGAAAGAGAATGGCCATCATTTTGTCTCGCAAAGAGTGGCACTGTTAGGCTGTGTGGTCTTGCTGGAGGGAATGTGTCACTAGGGGCAGCCTTTGAGCATGCCAAGTATAGATAGCATTCTCTTCCTTCAGCCTGCAGATCCCGATGTAGAACTCTTAGCTTCTTCTCCAGCATGATGTCTGCCCGCACACTTCCATGATGATGTTGGACTAAACCTCTAAACCTGGAGCCAGCCACAATTAGATGTTTTCATTTATAAGAGTTGCCAAGATCACGGTGTCTCTTCGGAAAAGAGAGAGAGAGAGAGAGAGAGAGAGAGAGAGAGAGAGAGAGAGAGATAAGGAAATATAGAAGTTGTTTGAAAGAAAGAAGTTTTAGCATTGTGTCACTTTCAAAAGAAGTTATGTTTTATTCAGGGGTATTGTGGGGTTTTTTTTGGTTGTCGTTGTTACTGGTCTGCCTAACCCACCCATTCTGTTTTCTCACATCTTCTCCACATGTGTGTAAATAGCCTCCTACCTACTGTTCCCTATCCACAGAAGCACACACACTCAACACTGCTTAATGTGTTTGTCAATAACATTGTTGGAGGGGCTTCCATGTGAAGAACCCTCTTTTGTCCATATATGACTATGTCCACCCTCCTATTTCTGTCCATGACACATTTCCCTAGGTTGTATAAATTTTACTGCTTACCAAGGTTTCAAGTTGAGGTTCAGGTATGCTTTAAAATGAACCTTTTGTTCACTGTTAACTTTAGAAAAAAATACGTGAAAAAGAAAACAATTGTCTAAACTGAATAAATACAGAAAGCAGGCTGATTCTGGAGAAAAATCCACAAGGGGTGGGGGGTGGGGGTTCCGTGGCTTCCTTATTGGTAGACCTGCCTGTCAGAAAATAGACTCTAGTCTGCACCATGTCATGCCAAAACTGTACTAGAAGTGGGACTACCGTTTCCTGGTGTCTGCACAGGATTGGCTCCAGGAGCTTCTGTATACATCAAATCCATAGACACTCAATGTGTCTAATAACATGTATGTGAAAATGCCATCATACTTACATGCTATCTACATGTGTCCTCTCATGTAATTTGAATTTCTAGTATTATTCATAATATCTAATGCAATGTCAATGTTAGTAAATGAGAAGGGAAATGTATACATGACCAATAAAAACACATGTTTTTGAAAAAAGAAAACAGAAAATGCACATTATAGTGTGAAGAGCCACAAAACAAAACACAGGAGAAACACACTTACTATTATACCAAGTGGGCACCCAAGAATATTCCATGGCAGAGAAATCTAAATTCATTCACTGGGCAGAACTGAGGCGCCCAGGCAAGCTAAAGGAAGCTGAGATCTGAAGTGATGCCCAAGTATCTGCACTGTCCAAACAAATGCAGCCAAGTCCATTGCTTGCAAAACCAGACAAAGGCATACCAGCAATGTAGGAAATATCAGAGTCATATGCAATCAGTCATTTATAAAACATAATTTCACTGTGCCCTGGATATAATCACAAATAGTTGGCATGTAAAGCCTTAGGAAACAAATCTTGTTCTCAAAAGAAGAGATGTCTCATAGTGTCTAACCTGGAAGCTACACACACAATGCAGTTCGAACAGGCTATTGATGCAGCAACAGAAGCCCCTGCCATAAGCTAAATAAGGGTATTTTTAAAGCTTTGTAGCAGAGAGAATTTTTAAAAATAATGAAGGCTGGGGATATAGTTTAGTAGGAGAATACAGGATTTTTTTGCATATAGTAGATTTTGATTTCATCCATAATACCAGGAAATAAAAAAGACCAAAAATGAAAATGAAAGTTTCTAACTATATAATATTTAAAATTAATTTACTATTCTAGAAAACTTTCAGTGATCTCCACCTTTTAAATCATATTAAACTTCTTGCTCCTGGGTGCTTTTATTTCTAGTACAACATTCTTCCCTTTGTCTTCCCCGAAGTTTTGTATCCACCTCTATTCCTCTCCCAGACTGTAAATTCCTGCATTGTCCATGAAGACTATTGTTTATCAATAGAAACCTTATCTAAACTCTGAGTTGAAAACACTGTGAGATTTCTATCTTTGAATTATATTACACCTCTGAAAAATCTACCTTCATACATATAACATTCAATTTCCATATCTGTAAAATGGTCATAGTAATCTGGATTTGTTGAGATGATACATGCAAAATAAAGATTATTTTAGATTACATGCATGTTGTGGTACCTCACACTGTGTCTGACATACTGCTTGGAGTTTGTGAGATCTTAGTTTATAAATGATAGAAAGAGGAAGATAGGAAATGAGTAAGGAAATGAAATTATTCTCCATTTCTAAAGTGCTCTAAAGAAAGTAAACACTAATTAGGTATGAGGAGATACACAGGGAACAGGATGACGGTTATTTTCACTATTCTTATGCCATTTTAAAAGTTCCTCCCAGAACTGCAATCACATTGTATGAACAATTGATTATCCCAAATAATCAAGAGCAGGATATGAACTCAATATTATACCCATAACTAGTTACCACATACAACATATGTCATTCCTTTTTTTAACTTATTTTTTTAACTATCCTTTTTTCTCTGTGTGTGTGTATGTGTGTGTGTGTATGTTTGTATGTTTGTGTGTTGGGTGTATGTGTATATGTTTATATGTGTATATTTTTATACATATATTATATACATTCATGCATGTAATATGTATATGTGTGTACATGTGTGAATGCTTGTTATGTGTCTGGATTATGTATTTGTGTATGTGTTGTTAACATGTCATAGGTATGATATATGCATGTTTGTGTATTATATGTGGATGTATATATGGGTTGTTTATTGTGTGCAATGTGTATATGTATGTAATCATGTTGTATGTCTGATATATGTGGGCATGTATGTGTATCTATAACTATATCATCTCTCCTTTATCTCTATCTATGTGTATGTGATATGTGTATTGTGTGTATTGCTATGAGTTTGTACATGATATATATTATACATTTTATGTGTATGTGTACATGATATATGTATGTATATATACATGTATATGTGTATATATATTTGTATTGTGCATATGTGTTTGCATATGGGATATATGGGACATATCTTTGTATGAGTGCCCACACCTGTGTACATTCAGAATCCAAAAGAAAGCATGTGGTAATGTCCTCTGTCACTCTCTGCCTTATTGCTTGCAGAAAGATTATCTCACTGAATGTGACATTTAACTCTGCGCGTGGGGTGGCTGGCTAGCACCTTCCCAGGATTTCCTTCTCATGCTTCAATGCAGGAGTATGGCTGGGCACAACTATGGAAGGCTTTGTACAAGGGTTCTGGGATTCACATTCAGGACCTCATGCGTGAACAAGTCTTCTTACCCACTGAGTCATCCTTCCCGGTCCTCATCTTTCCTCTTAATGACATTAGCCACTTTGGAAGCAAATATAAATCTTATTTGTTAAAATACAAATACAATAATATTACAAATTAAACCTAAGGGGTATATGCAACACGTGAAGGAATGAGAGATTGAATGTGACTCTCCATGGTGTTTTTCCTAGGCGAAGCCTTTGGCAACTCTTTTAGAGAGGGGAATTTGTTTTTAAACGCAAACACTAGAATATAACAACTAAACAAGGGATTTGCTTGTGGGGCATTAATTGCAGTAATTATGGGTTGAGAAGAGGTAGTGCTCACACTGTTAAGCACTGATTACAAGCTGGAAATTACTGCGCAGCAACTGAGATTTTGTGTTTTAGCCAAAGAGTTTTTATTTTTTATTGAATACTGTTTGGGTACAGGGTGGAGAAGCACTCCTAGGAAAACAATGCCCTTAGTTTTGCAACACCAGACCCCTGAGGACAAGTTTTAAAGGTATACTCTGAAAAAACCCTTGCCCAAAATTTCAAACACTTACCCAACAGAAGCCTCTGCTACCCACCCCCATAAGATGTACATACAAGCCGATGCAAATGCAGAGACAGAAGGGTTTTTTTAATTATTGGTTTTGTTTTTTAAAAATCTATGATATGCACAAAACCTGTTCATTGTTGGAAATCAAAGAAACGAACAACATTCATGAATAACGGTGACAAGCCACACTGCTTAAAAAAAAAAAAATCTGAATTCTTGCTGCCTTGTTTCCACGAGGGCGTAAGGACTCCTCGGGTTCTTTGTTGAATGTTAGTTTTTCTCCTCAGAGGTCAGAAAATATCAGAAAATATCCAGTGTATGCCTGCGTCTAAAGACTGTAACTTCATAATGGGCATCAAGTTTCCCTGAGTTTGTAAGTGGCCCTATCTGATCCCTGTATGCAGACACATCTATTGTTCTAAGGGTTAAAAAACCGCAGGACCACAACGAGAAGCCTTATTACCCAGTCAAAGTAAATGGATCACCACATAACCTTTCAGAAATGTTCTTCCTTAAGCTATTAAAACATCCCCTGCCCTTAGATGACAACAATTTCTCGGCCTTTTGAAATTTCTTTTCTACCCTGCAGGGTTCATAGAGATATGCTTGGTTAAAATCAACTTATATAAAACTATGCACTGTAAATTCTGACACTTCTGTTTGAATCTCTTTTCAAACACTTGTCTTTGCTCACCATAATAGATGTCAGTTCTTCTGATGTAGTTCAAGCATGGGCTTCGTATGAAGACTCAGCGATGTCTATTGCATTTCTGAAGCTACTACTCACTGAAGTTTTGTGCTGTTTGACATCAAAGATAGGCAAGAATCACCTGCTGAGTTCACATGCATGAAGCAAAACAGCTTCAAATCACTTTTGCTAGACAAAAAGTTTTTTTTTTAATACTCAGCTTTTACTATTGTGGACTTACAGACAAATGCAGTCTCCTCGTTAATATCTCATAATCCAGTGTTACTAAAATATGCATCGGAAAGCTCTGAATTTAGTTAACTTTTAAACTGAAGGTAATTTGTGTAGTTGCTCCAGATTTGAACTTAGCGGCAAAGAATCAAGAATCATTCAGACGTTCAAAATGTGATTTTTATTCAATGCGCCCGTTATTTTGCTCAAAGGTAAAAAGCACTTTGAACATCGTCAAATCAAAAGAAAATCTTCTTCTAGCATCTTTTGACTTTAATAGATGTCCTTGACATCAATTTGAGACATAATTTCATTCAAAATAAATGCATCCAGATTATGTGGAAATTATAGATTTTTGTTTTTTGAAGATCTTCGGGGTTATTATAAATATGTGTAGGTTTTCATGGAAAAACAATATAAATATTTCAAAGACTTTAATGCATGGTGTAATTTGGTATAATGTACTATTAAAAATGTTACCATGCAGATTGTTTTTCATGCTTGGGATGTTTCAGATGATGCTTTAAAAATCTGAACTTCCAATAACACAATAATTTGAATACAATAAAAAATAAATGAATATCAGTTAAAAAAGACATATTTTAGGATTAGTCACAGGCCATTTTGGCCATTTTCCATTTTGGGCTATCATAGGACACAAGTGTTTTAAAACTTTAGGAGGATATCATATCTGTGTATATTTGCTATATTTGGGATATTTTTTTTATTTTCACATGACTTTTAATTATTTTTAAATGTATATTTAATCAAAAAAGTATTATATCCCATTCAACCTCCTTTTCTTCCCTCCACTTCCTTCTATCCCTTCCCAAATTAAAAGCTATTTTTCATATATATATATACATATATATATATGTATATATATGTATATATGTGTGTGTGTGTGTGTGTGTGTGTGTGTGTGCTTGTGAGCACATAACTACACAAATATATATGTAAAATCTGGTGAGTCTGGTTTGTGTGCAGGTGTGGCAGCATTCAGTGCGGACCACTGGGCATTGAACAATGGGAAAAGCATCCTCATGCCCAGGAAAGGTTAATTCCCAAGTCCCAGCAGTCAATGGTTTCACACAGGATTTTGTCTAACAGTGGGACTCTGCAAAATTTCCCCTCCCTTCCATGTTAATATTTTCTAATATTTCCAATGTTCCAGACTTTTATATCCAGCAATTTAGAATGGCAACATGCTTTCTAGTAACCATTATCTAAAAAAACAATGATGCCTCAATTAAAAAAAAACAAAATTAAAGTATTATTTTTACAAATGTTACTAGATTACTTTGATATGAATCAATATGTAGAAATTCATACTTACATTTTAGATGTAAAAATATACTAATTTTATTGTATATTTATGTTTTAAAACAAAAAGTTAGTATACTGGCCTATACTAATTTGAGGTCACAAATGTCATTCAATCCCAATTGTCTCATTTGCAATGATTTTTGAACACAGGGTAAAGACAGGGTGGAAATAAGCAGGGAATTGTTTTCAATCTATAAAACAATAAAATGGAGAAAGATTGAGATAAAATGTCACTATAATCCCTAAGCGACCTAGGCAACCAGAGAACGGCCACTCGGGTCTGGAGCACCTACTCCTTTCCTCATAAGCACAGTTTGAGTTATCTTTCTATGCTATAAAACACTGATTAGAGAAATGAGCTTCATTTTATATCTTGGCAATGGTCTTCTTAGGAATAGAATCATCTCAGACGCTCATCAATAATGAAGGGTAAAAAGCAACCGGAGAATGACACCGTGATACACAAGTTCTAATAATTTCCCGAGCAGTCACCAAGAGCGAATGCGCTGCATGCCATACAGATATTTGTATATTTGTTGCACAGATGATATAGCACAGAAATTCAGGTTCTTCATTTCATTCCAGTTAATCCACTGGACTAGAGTCTTTCTTGAAAGTAGATAAGGTGATTTTATTTCTAGCAAATGAAGAGTAACTGAAGAACCATTCTACTCACTGGCCCATATCTAAACTATAAAATACCCCCATTGGCTTAGTCCCTGTAATCCATCGTACTTCAACTTTCAAAGGGCTATGTTGAAAACCTCAGTCTCTGGTAGTCTGGATGACTGCATGCAAGGGACCACTCTCTCTTTTGGCTTACCAACTCGAATAGGAACACATGCATATAACTTACATATCATATTTGTAATATCTTACATTGGGGATGGTATTTGTAACAAGGAGGTTTGTTCCTTTTATTTATGGTTTTAAACAGATAAAAGAATAGTAACAAAGTCTCAAATGCTACATCACAAGGACTGTGTAAAGAGCTCCACACGCTCACAAATCAAGTTTACCTCTCCAGTTGCCTCTTTCTCTGATAAAAGAAGAAAATTCATTGTGGAGGTTTTACTTTTGTAAATCGCTTTCTTAAGGTTCGTGCACAAAGCAATGCCTTTCGTTATCTTATTTTTTTTATTGTGTTTGTTCCTTGCTCCTTCCCTCACTTTCTTCTATCTTCTCCATGACCCTCTCTGAGTGTCTGAGTGGTTCCGTGCTTCCTCTACAGCAGACCTTTTTTGCCTTCATCTCACATGAATTCCATTACACTCTTCTTCTTCTTCCCCACTTCATGATTCCTCGCCTCATGATTCCTCTCTTAGTTTACACACACACACACACACACACACACACACACGCACGCACACGCACCTACCTCTGAGATAGGACTTAAAGTCCTTTGGATATATACTCAGGAATGATAGATAGTTGGGTCAAACAATAATTGCTTTTCATTTTCTAAGGACACCCCAAACCAATTCCCATAGTGGGCCATGAATTTACATTCTCTCTGGGGTGTAAACTCCTCTGCTGATCCACATTATTTAACAGCATTTATTGTCTTGACCCTTCACATCACGAGTTCTGACCTTGGTGAGTTGGCATCTCAAAAAAATGTAGTTTACATTTTCTTGATGACTAAGGCTGTCAGATATTTTTCTAAGTATTCTTTGGTAGATTATTGTAGTTAATTAAGCCCTATCTGGTTATGGCTTGTTTGATTTGGTTTTGGTATTCCATTTTTAGTTATTTATATATTAGAATTAATAATAGTTACTAACCCCATCTGGTTCGTTGATGGTAAAATCATTTTCCTAATTCTGTGTCTTCTTTACTTTATTGTTGGCTCCTTTCCTGTGCATAAGCTTTTACAATTTATGAATCTCATTTGTCAATCCTTAGACTTATTCTCTGTGTTGGTAGAATCTTTTTCAGAAAGTCCTTGCATATGTCTGTGTATTAAATATTTTCATAATATTTTCTTATACAAGTTTCAATGTCCTCTGACCTCCACAGGCATGAATGTGCCCATCCCCATACAAATAAAAATATTTAAAAGTTTTGTGAAGCCTTTGGGTAGTAAGAATACATATATATGTTATATATACATATATAGGCATGTATGCATGAACATATTACAGAAATGTATACACATGCATTTTTATATGTAAACAAAATGTTTTTATTCATAAAAAACATTTCTTAAAATTGATAAAAATATAGTGTAAGTTACAAATTTTAATTAGACAAACGTAACAACACTTTAAATAATATCAAAATGATAAAAATGTAATCCTCATGCTAGGTGTTTTGGCACCTAGCCTTTAATTCCAGCACTCAGGATGTAGAGGCAGTCAAATCTCTGTGAGTTCAAGGCCAGCCTGGTCTACAAAATGAGTTGCAGGCCAGCCAGGGCTGTTACACAGAGGAAACCCTGTCTTAAAAACCAAACCAACCAACCAACCAATCAACCACACAAACAAACAAACAAACAAACAAACAAAAACAAAAACAAAAACAACAAAAACCCCCAAACCTAATTCTAGCAATTATTTTAAAAATAAAATAAATTAAAACCAAAATGGGATATCATTCTATAATGCCCCATAGAGTTAATCCTTTAAAGAATGACAATATTAGTGTTGGTAGAATGTAGAGCAAATGACAGAGAAAGCAGTGGCCACTGCTTTTCCAAATCAAAGAATGAATGAGTTTTCATTTTATGGCAATACAAACTGAAAAGAAGCAGGCATACCCTATATTTAGAAATTTCTCTAATTGCGATATGCCTAATGGAATTCATGTATATTTCTATCAAAGAAATGCCAAATGATTAAACACTGGACACAGTGGGAACAGTTTGTAATCCCAGCCCTTCAGAAGTTAAGGCTCAAGACCAGCCATTAATCTGAGATGAGCCTTGGCTACGAAGCCAGTATTAGACCAGCCAGAGGCACACATCAAGACACTGTCTTAAAAAACAATCTTTATAAATATTGTCTATAAATGCAGAAATCTGTAGAAACAAACAAACAGAAAATGAAACCGTAAATATCAATCTGCAATGAATTGAAATCAGTTGTCGTATATCTATGTAATACACTCTTTGGTTTGGGTTCTAGTTTTGAATTTTTTGCTCCCTGTTAATATGTTGTGATATAAGGAACCTCCACCACCTGCTACTCCCTCCATTAACCCTTCCACGGTTTCCTTACCATGATGGATTGAATTCTCTCTGAACTTGTGAGTTAAAATGAATCTTAGCTTGCAGCTGTTAGATATTTTGATGATCCCGATGAGAAAGGAGCACATCCTAAATGTGGTGTCACAAACAACAAGCATACCTGTCAGACTCATAAATATTACAGGATTACAAATAATAATAACGTGAAGTTCAGTTTATGAAGCCCAGAGCAAGGTGAACAAAAATGCTCTTAAATTATTGCTTTGACAAGCAGCTAGTATCTCCACAAATCTCACAGAAATCTATCTTAATGAAAGTGTAATCATGCTTACTTTTGGAAGGACTGTTACTGCAGTTAAACAAGGAGGCACTTCTCAAGTGTGGACAGTTTAGTCTCTCCCAGGAAGACATTCTCTTGTAAGCTACTTTAAAGTTTGAACATTTGAAGCTATGTAATAAGGCCGGTTTTTGTTTTTTTAATTTAAGTTTCACCTGCAGAGAGACATAGGAGTTAGATACTAAGAAAAGGCAGACATGTTTGGGTCAGAAAAGTATCAATGCCATCTGAAAGATGCACGATGCTCTTCTAGGTACTAGGTGCCTGATGACATGGTTTCTAATATATCAGAGAGGCAAGTCCATCAATGCTACCCATATGTGAGAGGCCTGAGACAGTGATCTGCTTCTGGAAACTTGAAAATCTGACTTCAGCCTCCCTTGAGAGACATTTTTCCCAATCAGAAACCTATGCTGAATTAAAGGATAAGAGGAAGTGGTAAAATAGCAGGTAATAAAAGGATACAACAACTTAGAGACATAGATAGAAATACTAACCACAGGTCTTTGTGGAAGCCTAGCTTAGTATTTTCTCAAAATAGGACTGAAAGATAGAAAGATAATATTTATCAGCAGTGAGAAATAGTTCCATTAATAACAATAATGGCTGAGAGGTAGAAGACTAGAGTGTGTTTAATCTTTACCTGAAACATTAGTTATCCAATGGCAGTACTTAGTGAGAAGCACAGAAAGATAAAGAGATCTAATCCAAGTTTGGGTAGAATCAAGGATACAGTGGATTTTAAATTTACTATCCATCAAAGATATTCATTATTATGGGCATTTTGCTGTGTTCAGTTCACATTGCCTGCATATATCTTTAATTCATTCATTCATTCATCTGTCCATTCAGTGACAAATGTACTCTAGATAATATGTTGGAAATAAAGGAAAAATACAGATAATGCTGCCTGTTCACACGGTTTAACTTTTACTTCCAAAAGGAGATGGCAACAACACAGAAACATCACTAAATAGTAAAATGATGAAAGAGGGAAGCACAACCAGAAGAGAGGTAAGGCGTACTGGACTGCAGATACAGTATCGGTGTTTGTAATAGTGAGTAAGATGAAGTTCACATAAAAAACTGAAATTCAAGGGTGCAGTTCACATAGTTCCTCTTCTTAACGGTAAGCTCTTCTCACACACTAATCTGTGAAGTTTATAGTATATAAGGTGCAAGATCTTTTGGTTTAAGAAAGTCCAATCTCTGTAGTCTGTATTTCACTATTGCCCCTTTAAAGATAGTTTCATACATGTATATGTATACAATAACAAACAATGAAAGAAGAAGCTTCAGATTTGAAGGAGAATGGTGCGGGCTATACAGAAGGGTTACAAGGGATGAAAGTTTAAAAGTTAAGTAGAATACTTATAATTATATTGTAGTCTAAAATATAGGCATAGTGTCAAGGAAGAGTACCCAATTTAGTTATACAACACCAAGTGGTCAGTCCTGAGGTCATATCCAGATAAGAAGCATCATTTATTTCACACACACATACACAAACACACACACACACACACACACACACACACACACACACAGCAATGATTAAAGAAAAAGAAGCCAATAATTTAAGAAAGGAAGAGAGTTTCACAGGAAGCACTGGGTTATAATATAATAAAACTAAAAAAAAAAAATCTCCCGGTAAATTTCCTGTTGCTATCTTTTAAAGTGTTATATGGTTTTTGCCAGGCTCTTGGTTGATAAAACAACAATAAAATAGAACAAAGCAAACCCCCACAACAATAACAAAATACCTCTTCTCTATTAGTGTCTTAATTTCTCTGAAAACTCAATTTTATCACTAGAAAAGGGGCAGGGTCAAAAAGTAAAATGAACTATTGTCTCTAACTGAGATCACAGGAATCAAGTAAGAAGGGAATCTCCAAAATCTTGCCCAATATTGCCAACAGATTTTTTAATGTATTTTTATTCATTCATGAGTACTTGCCTAGGCTTATGCCTTTGCCCCACACATATATTCATCATTAGATTAGTACACACGGAGGCAGGATCAGGGCATCAGATTCCTCAGAAGGAGAGTTACAGATGGTTGTGAGCCATGACGTGGGTGCTGGGAACCAAAGCTGGATACTCTGTAAGAGCAGCAAGTGCACTAACCCGCTGAACCATCTATTTTAAAATGGTTCCTCCCTTTTAAAAAATGTTACATCATTATTATTATTCATAAAGATGAATAAATCAGGGACAACTGCATGAAATGGAGACACTTATAACTGACCAGCATAATGAAACAACATAAAATTATTTGTTCCCCCAGGCTGGCAATTTACACAATGCCCTCACAACAGTTTGAAGGGTCAGATTTCACTGTCTGTCTATTATCCACAATCCATAATTTATCAACAAAACACAATCTGATTTTCTATCACAAGGATCAAGTGGATATGAAATCTACTTCCTAAAATTCACTGGGCAAATAGTTTAGTATATAATATCGATGGGGATTTGAGTTACACTACCATTTTATTTTTAATGGTTTGTCTCTATTGTTACACTACTGCCCAGATGTAATCATTCAAACATTTTACCCATTTCTTCCTGTCTTTGATATTCTCCAACATTCCTCCCATATGCTATGTAGTCTTTTTGTTTTATCGCGTATACTTGTGCATTAGTTAATCTTCTTGTTGCTGTGATAAAATCCCTGACAAACATAATTAGTGGAAAGAAGAGTATATTTAAACTCACAATTTGAGGGTATATGGTATCATGGCAGAGACACGTATCAGGAGCTTAAAGATGCAATTTCTTGCATCATTACAAGAAAGCAGAGAAATGAGTACTTGTGATTGGTTAGTTTCCTAACCTAACTTTCATGCAAGTGTTAAGATTCCAGCTTGAGGAATAGTTCTACCCATGTTTAGATTAGCTCTTCACTCTTCTATTAATCTAATCTACATAATCACTTACAGTCATACAACAAATATTTTCCTAGATTTAATGAAGTTAACAATCAAATTAACCATTCTAGTTCTATCCTTTGTCAATTTCTCACTGAAATGCATCACTTTTAAACCCATATTGTGGGAACAAGGACTGATGTTTGGAGTGAGAAAAGACCAATTCATGTAAGAACTCCCAGGATTCAGACTCCAGAGACTAGCCATAGGGTGTGGATCTGAGTTTATTGCTCAATGTATAAGCTTATATACAGTGTTTGAGCCAACCCCAACCCTCTAAATCCTTGGCAAATCATATCTCACACAGTCATCTTACCTAATGAAAGCCCTGATGAGACAACTCAGAAGGAACAGAGAGGGGCGGGGCATCATCACCTGTCAGGACCTCTATGAAGATCAGGAATCAGTCACTACTGTGACCCCCATTCTTTTTTAATGTCTTACTGTATGCTGGGAGCCATCTTAGATCTAATGCTATGTACAGCATATCAGGACTCTTTGGGGAGGTGCTGTAGGAGCTTGTGGAGATCCTGCTTGTTCCTTTACCCAGTCGACCTCCACATCCCCCACACTTAATTCCCACCTTTTATACCCCATTGTGTCATAATCTCATGACCATCTCACAATGAAAAATGGAATCAGTACAACTTCAAAATACTCTATAGTCTCCAATAATTAATTCCAATAATTTATACAACTCAGAAGTCTACTTGGGCTGTCTCTTAGCTGTAAGAACTTATAATATCAGAAAACAAAGAGCATAGTTTTAAACTACAATGGCACAAAGTAAACATTCCTGTCCCAAAAGGAAGGGGCATGTACATAGAAAAGAAAAATCAGACTAAAATGAGACCAAAGCATAGCATGGCAAGCCCTGAATCCTGTAGCTCCATGCCTAGTGTCAAGAGCTCATGATGGAATCATTTGTACTTCAACTCTATTGCCTACTACATGCATAGCCAATCTTAGGCAAATCTTACTGATTTCCTCAGAAAACATATTATAGTCATGCTGGTCCCCCAATACCCTGGTGTCTCTATAGTAACTGCAGCCTTTATATTTTCAGGCGGTGATCTCTAAGTGCCTCTGTGCAGGTACTTGTATATTTCCTGGTCTCAGGATTAAGTCTCTCTTTTTTATTTTTTAAAGATTTATTAATGTATTACTTGTAAGTATGCTGTAGCTATCTTCAGACAGACCAAAGAGGGCGTCAGATCTCAATACAGATGGTTGTGAGCCACCATGTGGTTGCTGGGATTTGAACTCAGGACCTTCAGAAGAGCAGCCAGTGATCTTAACCTCTTAGTCATCTCTCCAGCTGGATACTGAGTTTCTCAAAACTTTATCTTTCATGTTTATAAAATCAGGGAGTTTAGGTCAACCTGGTCATGCCTCGGTTTGAGAAGATGTGCTTAATCATAGAGAGACTTGAGGCCCTAGGGAAGGGGAAAGACTGGAGGGGAAGGAGTACCCTCTCGGTGGCAAGGGGAAGGAAAAATGGGAAGAAGAACTGTGGGAGGGGACACATGACTGGAGTGTAAATAAAGAAAATAATAAAAAATATGTGGTATCTTAAGATGGAACTTGTGTTTCTTGGACACCCCTGAACCCTGTCCCACCAGCAACATTTTTAGTTTAGGTCTTCCTTTTTGAAGCTGTAACTTTATTTGTGTGTGTGTGTGTGTGTGTGTGTGTGTGTGTGTATTTTTTAATGACCAGGTGTATGTGGGTGGCCAAGGAGGACAGATCAGAGAATTGTTTCCTGTTCAGCTGGAGTTAGAGGTAGTTGTGATCCACTCACATGTGTGCTGAGAACTAAGGCCTGATCCTATGGAAGAACATCAATAACTTTTGACCGTTGGGTCTGCTCGCCAGCTCCATGGTTTTCTCTTTTCAAGTGAGTTTGAATTTGCACTAATGAAGCCTTTCCTTATGTCTCAAGGTGGAGATCAGGTGTTGAAGGTGCTAATCCCTTCAGCAATTACAGATTTTTTTTACCAGAAAATGTAAACTTGTGGTCTTCCCGCCACCATTTGCACCAGGAGCCAGGAGACTCCACAGCCTGCTATGCATAGCACAGCAGGAGAGAGTGATCTCCCAGCAGTGCCTTCACTTTTGAGTGCAGAGGTGAGATCTCCACCTTCTCTCTGGAGAAAACCAGCTAGGGGCACACAGGGCATAAGATGAGTGGAACAGCTGGGACAGAAGTCTTCCTGCACTATTTGCACCAGGGAGCCAGGAAACTCCACAGCCTTCTGTGCATAGCCCGCCAGGAGAGAGATCTCCCAGCAGTGCTTTGACTTTTGAGCTCAGAGGAGTAAGGACACAGGCTTACAGGCCCACAGAAGGAAAAAACTCCAGCCAGAAACAACAATACCAACTAGCACCAGTGATAACCAAATGGCTAAAAGCAAGCACAAGAACCAACAGAAGCCAAGGCCACATGGCAACCTCAGAACCCAGTTCTCCCACCACAGCAAGTCCTGGATACCCCAACATACCAGAAAACCAAGAGTTGGATTTAAAATCTTATCTCATGATGCTGATAAAGGGCTTCAAGAAAGACTTAAATAACTCCCTTAAAGAAATTCAGGAGAACATGGATCAACAGGTAAAAGCCATTAAAGAGGAAACACAAAAATCCCTTAAAGAAATACAAGAGATCATGGGTCAAAAGGCAGAAGCCCTTAAAGAAGAAAAACAAAACTCCCTTAAAGAATTATAGGAAAACACAAACAATCAAGTGAAGGAACTGAACAAAAGCATCCAGGATCTAAAAGTGGAAGTAGAAACAATAAAGAAACCATGAAGTGAGACATGTTTGGAGGTAGAAAATTTTGGAAAGAATTCAGGAGTCATAGATGGAAGAATCAACAACAGAATACAAGAGAGAGTAGAAAGAACTTCAGGTGCTGAAGATACCATGGAAAATATTGAGTCAACAGTCAAAGAAAATGCAAAATGCATAAAGCTGGTAACCTAAAACATCCAGGAACTCCAGGACACAATGAGAAGACCAAACCTAAGGATTATGGGTATAGTGTAGAGTGAGGATTTACATCTTAAAGGCCCAGTAAATATCTTCAAAAAATTGTAGAAGTAAGTGATACCCATGAACACACAAGAAGCTTTCAGAACTCCAAACAAACTGGACCAGAACAGAAAGTCCACCTGGCACATAATAATCAAAACACCAAATTCACTAAACAAAGAAAGAATATTAAAAGCAGTAAGGGGAAGCCAGGCATGGTGGCGCATGCCTGTAATCCCAGCACTTGGGAGGCGGAGGCAGGCAGATTTCTGAGTTCGAGGCCAGCCTGGTCTACAGAGTGAGTTCCAGGACAGCCAGAACTACACAGATAAACCCTGTCTCCAAAAACAAAAACAAAAACAAAAACAAAAAACAAAACAAAACAAAACAAAACAAAAAACCAGTAAGGGAAAGTAGCTTATAAAGACAGACTTATCAGAATTACTCCAGACTTCTCACCAGAGACTATGAAAGCTAGAAGATCCTGGGCAGACCTCATACAGACTCTAGGAGAACACAAATGCCAGCCCAGGCTACTATACCCAGCAAAACTCTCAATCATCATCCATGGAGAAACCAAGATATTCCATGATAAAACCAAATTTACACAATATCTGTCCACAAATCCAGCCCTACAAAGGATAATTGATGGAAAATGCCAACACAAGGAGGGAAACTACACCCTAAAAAAGCAAGAAAGCAATCTTCTTCCAACAAACCCAAAAGAAGATACCCACACAAACATAAAAATAACATCAAAAATAACAGGAAGCAACAATCACAATATTCCTTAATATCTCTTGACATCAATGAACTTAACTCCCCAATAAAAAGACGTAGACTAATGAAATATTTCTCCTGAAAATCTTCAATTTTATAAGAAAATGTTTGTAATTCCCCTTTTAATTAATTTAGTAAGGTTTTTTATGTCTATCATTTTATCTGCATTATTTTTCATAATCTTCAATTTTAATATGTCTTTCTATATATTTCCTCCGTTTTATCAGAAATGTTTCAATGTAAATCTTTGATTTTATCACAAATGTTTCTAATTCCACCTTCAATTAATTTAGAGTTTTCATATCTACCATTTTATATGTAAAATTTTTTATGAAATGATCAATTTTAATGTTTGTCTATATATTTCTTGAATTTTACCAGAAATGTTTTCCATGTAAATCTTCAGTTTCATCTGAAAATGTTTATAATTCCATCTTCAATCAACTTAGAATTATCTTTATGCCTATCATTTTATCTGTATAATTTCCATGATAATCTTTAATTTTCACATGTTTTTCTATATATTTCTGCAATTTTATCAGAAATGTTTTCCATGTAAATCTTCAAGTTTATCAGAAAATGTTTATAATTCCACTTTCAATCACCTTAGGAATACTTTTATGCCTACCATTATTATATCTATATAAAATTTTCCATGATAATCTTCAATTCTAACATGTTTTTCTACATTTTTTCCAGATTTATCAAAAATATTTTCCACATAAATCTTCAATTCTATCATAAAATGTTTCTATCCCATATTTCAATTAATTTAGCAATGTTTTACATGTCTACCACTTTACTCTTTAATTTTCCAGGAAAATTGTCAATTTTAACATGTATATCTGAAATATTTTCCATGTAAATCTTTAATTTTATCAGTCTTTTTGCTTCTCTTTTAAATAAAAAAAACTTTCAAAAAAATGTAAACTTGCTCACACACTTGCATTTTCTCAAAAAACCTTTTCCTTTTTCCCTCTTTTTATTTTTTCATTTATCCTCAGAGCTGTAAGCATGAAACAACTAAAATTTCATCCTGTATTGAGGTATCCTCCAAAAAATAAATTTGTACATTACTATGAAATTCAGTTTTATTGAGAGGTTCATGGGACATGAGAACAAATTCATATTTTTTTGGTCAGAATATCAGGGACTGCCCCCTCCCCCATTTCCTCATAGTGTACTATTCCTTGCTTTCTGAAACCTCAGGAAACTAACCCTTCTTTATTTGTTTCTCTCAGCAGTTAACTCTTCCAAGCTTCCAACAAAAATGGCATGATACAGTCTACTTAGAACATGTAGTGGTTTCTCTGGGTCAAAGTTCCAATCTTTAAGTCCTTCTTTATATCTCTCCCAAAGGTGTAAGAATCTCATAGTCATATTTATCACAGCCAAGTCCCCACTTTTTCTACTAATTTTCTATACTAATTAGTTGTCTTATTGCTATGACGAAAATGCCTGCCTGGAAAAAGGAGTGTTAGGAAGGATAGGCCTATTTTAAGCCACAGTTTGATGTTCTGGTTCATTGTGTTAGGAGTTTTAGAAAGCAGGAAAGTTAGGAAGCAATTGGTCATGTACCCACTGTCAGAAAGAAAACAAATATGAATGCTGGTGCTCAACTAGATCCTTCCTGTGTGGTCCAAAACCTGAGCCCATGGCATGTTACCACACATCTTCAGAGTGCATCTTTCTGCCTCAGTTAACATAATCCACTTTTGTTCACAGACATGCCTGGAGGGTTGTTTCTGTGGTCATCCCATATCTGTTCTCTTCTTAGAAGTCTTACAGGTAGACTGTGACTGCAACTCCTTTTAATCCTATGATATCTTGTGCTCTCTAATATTATACCCTTCATCAATCATAAACATTTACATATGCTTCTTTAAAAATGTTTTGTATGGATGTGAGTTTTGTCTATACCATGTATGCATCTGGTACACAGGGAGGACAGAAGAAAACATTGAACCCCCTGAAACTGGAATTACTGACACCTGTGAGTTGCCATATGGGTGCTGGAAATTGAACCCATATCCTCTGGAGGAACAGTCAGTACTCTTAATCACTGAGTTCTCTCCAGCCCCCAAACTCTAATTTCGATTCTTTGGAGTATTCCAAAGGGCAAGCACTGCATATTCATGTCCTTATGTAATGGAAAATAAAAATCCTATACAGTTAAAAATAAATAAAAAAGAGATAGGAAGAATTAAGAAGTTTGTGTGCATTTTTCAAGGTGCAAGACAGCTTATGGCTTAAGCTAAAAAACCTAAACACATGTCGAAGCATGTCTCAGAAGAAACCTACTAAATATAAAAGTTTTCCTGTATGATTCACTATAGAAATGTTGGCATAGAAAAAGTGCGTTATAGTTATAACATTTGACTATGTGGAGTATTTGGAAAAGTCTTGAAAGTCATGAAAGTGAATGTATTGATCTATATTGCTTTCATTTTAATTTTTCTTTAGTGGATTTTCAGATCATTTCCAAATATGGAATATTTGTAACATATCTTAATGTGAATTATTCTGCATTATGTCAGTTACAGTGAGTATTTGGCACTGAAAAATCTCCCAGCTTTAAAAAACTGAAACTTTAGAGAGTGGTAAAATATCAAAAGAATATGTATTTCCATCAGTCAGTCATAGTTATAAGGAAGTAGTGGGACCTGAAGCTCTTTGAGTGATAATTTTGTTTGAGGCAGCATATTAAGTATTGTTATCTCCATGTAACGCTCTCATAATTACGTGCTATTCTAATGTAATTCTGTATCACAGGTACATCAACAGACAGAAAAAAGTCCCTATGGAGAATACATTGATTCAGATTCAGATGCTATGTGATTTTATTGTCAGGTTAACATCATCTACAGAGTCAGTTCCAAAGTATCCCTAGTGCAGTTGCAAGTATACTGTAAAATCAGAGCTGTATTCAAAACCAGTCTTTCTGCATTCTTTTTTCCACTCAGCTTGTATGCATGCTCTGTCATGAAGGGAGCTGAATAAGAACTTCCTCAGTCTTGAGCTTTCTTCATTTGTCTTCAAATATAAGTAAGCTCTCTGCTTCCTTAAATTTTCTTCTACTATGCTTCCTTCATCCAGTTTTAAATATAAAGTCTCAGTCTAGCAGGACCCAGGACTGCCTGGAAAGGTATTACATAGAGGGTTATAAGGTCAGCTAAGAAGTATCAACTTTCACAAATACTCCTGAGGGATAAAGGGTATTTGGCTGCCTTCCATTGGCTGCTGAGAGCTACTTCAATAAGAGTTGAGGCTGACTCACCTGGTGAATTGGAGGCTTATTGTTGACTAAGGACAAGTAGGTTGTACCAATACCCAAATTAAGGTGTATGTAAGTGTGTTTGTGTGTGTGTGTGTGTGTGTGTGTGTGTGCGCGCGCGCGTGCGCGCGCGCGCGCGCACGAGCACATGCATGCGTATCCTTGAAAGAATCCTTGAAAATTACTAAAATATGTCACATCTGCATTAAAACCAGTCTGATACTGCGGGTCATGAATGGATAATAAACAGCCTCTTATATAGTTAAAAGAAAGAAAGAAAGAAAGAAAGCTTTAGTTTGGTTTTAACAGTTCCAGGTACAATCAACCACAGTAGGAAAGCCACGCCCAGGACAATCTGAGGCAGCTGGTTCCATGTTATTCAGAGCTAGGAAGCAGAGACCAATGAATCCTCAGGATCAGCTCACTGCCTTTCTTATGCTCACCCCCAACCTCCATCCCAGGGTATGGTGCTCCCCACAAGGAAGTTGAGTCCTCCCACCTCATTTAAACTAAACTAAACACCCACTAGGCATGCTCAGAGACTATCTCAATCTATGTAATATCTCACAGGCATGAGGCTTGCCTTGTAGGTTATTCTACAAGATATCAACAGTCATATATAAGAGGAAGGAAACATAGGTTTTTTCAAGTGGTATTTTCAAAGTTTGTGTGATTTAAAAAAATATGAAAGCAGAGATACCAGAATTTTTAGTGGGTCAGTCCAATTTCTCTTTTTCTTATAACTTTGCTAAATGCAAGACTTGTCAGACTGTTTGGATCATGTTTAATCATGCTAAATACCTGCCTGTCCTCTATCACAAATGCACTGCAAATGTGGCCATGTGTAGGTTTCCTATGCTCAAGTGGCTGTCCCAGCAGCCATGTACATACGGGCTGCCGAACTAAACTTAGTGACTGAAAACAAACATATAAATAAACAAACAAAAAGACATTCATTTGGTAGAAGGTGTGCGGTAGAGTACACAGGGGAAGTCGAATAGGAGCAACTAATATTTTATATATGTCAGTGTGATGAAGAAAATTAAAATTGTACAAAACATATCTTTGCTTCTATATGTATGGAAAAAAAGTAAAAACACAAGCTCATTGTTACAAGAAGAACCTATCTGAGCAGGATACTCAAGAGCTAAGTCCAATACTTAATAACTGGTACCTCAAGAAGCTAAGAAGGACTCAGTCATTTGAGCAAAGTGGCAGCCTACATCATGGGAAAGTATCTTTACCAATCATGGATATGATAGACTATTGGTATGTAGATAAAAAAAACAATATATTTAAAATGGGGTATAGGACTAAAGAATGAGACATAAAGTATCGAAAACAAATGGTGGAAATACACACACACACACACACACATACACACACACAGAGAGAGAGAGAGAGAGAGAGAGAGAGAGAGAGAGAGAGAGAGAGAGACATTCAACTGGTTGACATCCTTAGATGTATGAGAAAGGCAAATTAAAACTCTCTTGGGTTTCATTTTATCCCAGTTAGAATGGCCAAAATCAATAGAACAAATGGCAGTACATACAAGCAGTGATTCAGGAAAAGGGAAAGCATTCATTGTTGTGGGAGTGAAAACTAGTATAGGCGCTCTGGAAATCAATGTGGGTGTTCATCTAAAAGCCAAACTTTGATTTCACTCATGACCCAGCTATAACACCCTCAGCCATACACCCAGAGAACTCTACGTATTACTACAGATATTCTTGCACATCCATGTTCCTGGTTGCTCTATTCACAATAGGCAGAAACCAAAGCAGCCTAAATGTCCGTAAGCAGATGAACAGACAATGAAAATGGGGGGCATTTACATCATAAAATATTATTCAGCTTTTAAGAAATACAAACTTATAAAATTTATATAGTTTTTAAAGGTTGTTTCATGCTAAGAGAAATTAGGTGTGCAACAATTTTCTTTTTTCCATAATTTTCTTTTTTATTAAATATATTCTATTTTTACATTTCAAATGTTGTCCCCTTTCCTGCTTCCCCCCTCCTGAAAATCACATAAGCTATTTCCCCCTACCCACCTGTTCTCCAATCAACCCTCTTCTGCTCCCCTATCCTGGAATTCCCCTACACTGCAGCATTGAGCCTTTCCAGAACCAAAGGCCTCTCCTCCTTTTGCTGTCTAATTTGTAGGTAAATGGTTAGACCTGGAAAATATCATCCTGAGTGAGCTAACCCAGTCACAAAAGAATACACATGAAATGAAATCACTGATAAGTGGATATTAATGAGCCCAGAAGCCCTAAATACTCAAGGCAAAATTAGCAAGTCAAATGATTGCCAAGAAGAAAGGAGAGGACCCTGGGCCTGTAAAGATTGGATCCAGTTTTGTAGAGAAACCGTGGGGGGAAGGGGAATGATTGGGGAATAGTTGGGGGGAGAGGAATTATGGGACATAGGGAGGGGGGGAACTGGGAAAGGGGAAAGCCTTTGGAATGTAAACATAGAATATAGAAAATAAAAAAAAAAGACCATCCTCTGCTACCTATATGTCTGGAGCTATGGGTAACTCCATGTGTACTCTTTGGTTAATGGTTTTGTCTCTGGGAGCTCTGGGAGTACTGGGTGGCTCATATTGTTGTTCTTCCTATGGTGCTACAAACCCCTTCTGTATCCATTCCTCCATTTAGGGGCATCTGGGTTCTTTCCAGCTTCTGGCTATTATAAATAGGGCTGCTATGAACATAGTGGAGCATGTGTCCTTATTACATGTTGGTGAATCCTCTGTGAATAGGCACAGGAGTGATATATCTGGGTCTTCCTGTAGTACTATGTCCAATTATCTGAGAAACTGCAAAACTGATTATCAGAGTGGTTGTACCAGCTTGCAATTCCACCAGCAGTGGAGGAGTGTTCCTCTTTCTCCACATCCTTGCCAGTACCCGCTGTCTCCTAAGTTTTTGATCTTATCCATTCTGACTGGTGTGAGGTGAAATCACAGGGTTGTTTTGATGTGCATGACTAAGGATGTTGAACATTTCTTTAGTTGCTTCTCAGCCATTTGGTATTCCTCAGTTGAGAATTCTTTGTTTATTTTGTACCCCATTTTTAATAGGGTTATTTGGTGCTCTGGAGTATATCTTCTTGAGTTCTTTGTATATATTGGATATTAGCCCTCTGGTCTGATGTAGGGTTGGTAAAGAACTTTTCCCTATTTGTTGGTTGCCTTTTGTCTTACTGACAGTGTCCTTTGTCTTACAGAAACTGTAATTTTATGAGGTCCCATTTGTCAATTCTTGATTTTAGAGCATAAGCTATTTGGTGTTCTGTTCAGGAAATTTTCCCCTGTGTCCATGTGCCCAAGGCTCTTTCCCAGTTTCTTTTCTATTAGTTTTAGTATGTCCGGTTTTATGTGGAGGTCCTTGATCCACTTAGACTTGAGCTTAGTACAAGGAGATAAGAATGTATAGATTTACACTGTTCTGCATGCTTGCTGCCAGTTGAAACAGCACCATTTGTTGAAAAGGCTATCTTTTTTATCACTGGATGTTTTTAGCTCCTTTGTCAAAGATCAAGTGAACATAGGTGTTTTGGTTCATTTCTGTGTTTTCAATCCTATTCCATTGATCTACCTGCCTGCCACTGTTCCAAAACCATGCAGTTTTTAACACTATTACTCTGTAGTACTGCTTGAGGTCTGGAATGCTGATTTCCCCAGAAGTTCTTTTACTGTTGAGAATAGTTTTAGGTATCCTGGGTTTTTTGTTATTCCAGATGAATTTGAGAATTGCTTTTTCTAACTCTATGAAGAATTGAGTTGAAATTTTGGTGGGGATTACATTGAATCTGTATATTGCTTTTGGCAAGATGGCCATTTTTACTATATTAATCCTGCCAATTCATGAGCATGGGAGATCTTTCCATCTTCTGAGGTCTTCTTCACTTTCTTTCTTCAGAGACTTAAAGTTCTAGTCATACAGATCTTTCACTTGTTTGGTTAGACAAAAGGTACTTTATATTGTTTGTGACCATTGCAAAGGGTGTCATTTTCTTAATTTCTTTCTCAGTCTGTTTATCCTTTGAGTATAGAAAGGATATTGATTTGTTTGAGTTAATTTTATATCTGGCCACTTTGCTGAAGTTGTTTTTCAGCTGTAGGAGTTCTCTGGTGGAGGTTTTTGGGTCCCTTAACTATACTATTTTATCATCTGCAAATAGTGATAATTTGACTTCTTCCTTTCCCATTTTTATCCATTTGACCTCCTTTTATTGTCTAATAGCTCTAGCTAGAACTTCAAGTACTATACTGAATAGGTAAGGAGAGAGGGTAGCCTTCTCTAGTCCATGATTTTAGTTGGATTACTTCAAGTTTCTCTTCATTTTGTTTGATGTTGACTACTGGTTTGCTGTAGATTGCTTTTACTATGTTTAGGTATGAGCCTTGAATTCCTCCTCTTTCCAATACTTTTAACATGAAAGGATGCTGAATTCTGTCAAATGCTTTTTCAGCATCTAATGAAATGACCATGTGGTTTTTTTCTTTGAGTTTGTTTATGTAGTGGATTACATTGATGGATTTCCATATATTGAACTATCCCTGAATCCCTGGGATGAAGCCTACTTGATCATGGTGAATGATCATTTTGATGTCTTTTATGATTCCATTGGCAAGAATTTTATTGAATATTTTTGAATTGATATTCATAAGGGAAATAGGTCTGAAGTTCTCTTTCTTTGTTGGATCTTTCTGTGGTTTTGGTATCAGTGTAATTGTGGCTTCATAGAATGGGTTGGGTAGTGTTCCTTTTGTTTCTATTTTGTGGAATAGTTTGAAGTGTATTGGTGTTAGGTCTTCTTTGAAGGTCTGATAGAATTCTGCACTAAAACCATCTGGTCCTGTGCTTTTTTTGTTTGGGAGATGGTAAATGACCACTTCTATTTCTTTAGGGGTTATGGAACCATTTAGATGGTCTATTTGATCCTGATTAAACTTTGGTAGTTGGTATCTGTCTATGAAATTGTCCATTTCATCCAGATTTTCCAGTTGTGTTGAGAATATGCTTTTGTAGTAGGATCTGGTGATTTTTTGAATTTCCTTAGTTTCTGTTTTTATATCTCCCTTTCAATTTTGATTTTGTTAATTTGGATACTGTCTCTGTGCTCTCTGGTTAGTCTGGCTAATGTTTAATTTATCTTGGTGATTTTCTCAAAGAACCAGCTCCTGGTTTAGTTGATTCTTTGTATAGTTCTTTTTGTTTCTACTTGGTTAATTTCAGCCCTGATTTTGATGATTTCCTGCCTTCTACTCCCCTTGCTCTTATTAGCTTCTTTCTGATTTAGAGCTTTTAGATGTGCTGTTAAGCTGCTAGTGTATGGTCTCTCCAGCTTCTTTTTGGAAGCACTCAGAACTATGTGTTTTCCTCTTATCACTGCTTTAATTGTGTCTTATAACTTTGTGTATGTTATGCCTTCATTTTAATTAAATTCTAAAAAGTCTTTGATTTCTTTCCTTATTTCTTCCTTGACCAAGGTATCATTGAGCAAAGCATTGTTCAGCCTTCATATGTATGTGGACTTTCTGGTTTTTTTGTTTTGTTTTGTTTTGTTTTGTTTTGTTTTTGCTATTGAAGACTAATCTTACTCTATAGTGACATGATAAGAGGCATAGGATTAGTTCCATCTTATATCTGTTGAGGTCTCTTTTGTGACCAATTATATGGAGAAAGTACCATGAGATGCTGAGAAGAAGGTATATTCTTTTGATTTAGGATGAAATGCTCTCTCTCTCTCTCTCTCTCCATATATATATGTATATATATATATATATATGTGTGTGTGTGTGTGTGTGTGTGTGTGTGTGTGTGTTTTAAATCCATTTGGCCCGAAACATTTTGTTTCTTTCACTGTGTGTCTGTATAGTTTGTGTTTCCCTGATCTGTCCATTGAGGAGAGTGGGGTGTTGAAGTCACCCACAATTATTGTGAGAGGTGCAATGTGTACTTTGAACTTTAGTAAAGTTTCTTTTATGAATGGGGGTGCCCTTGCATTGAGAGCATAGATGTTCAGAATTGAGAGTTCTTCTGGGTAGAATTTTCCTTTGATAAGTAAGAAGTGTCCTTCCATGTCCTTTTTGATGACTTTTAGCTGAAAGCCAATTTTATCCAATATTATAATGACTACTCCAGCTTGTTTACTGGAACCATTTGCTTGGAAAATTGTTTTCCAGCCTTTTACTCTTAGGTAGTGGTTGTCTTTGACACTGAGGTGTGTTTCCTATATGCAGCAAAATACAGGGTCCTGTTTATGTATCCAGTCTGTTAGTCTATGTCTTTTTATTTGGGAATTGAGTCCAGTAATGTTAAGAGATATTAAGGAATCATGGTTGTTGCTTCCTGTTATTTTTGATATTATTTTTATGTTTGTGGGGTTAACTTCTTTGGGGCTTGTTGAAAGAAGATTGTTATCTTGCTTTTCTAGGGTGTAATTGCCCTTCTTATATTGGCATTTTTCATCTATTATTCTTTGTTGGGCTGGATTTATAGAAAGATACTGTGTAAATTTGGTTTTATCATAGAATATCTTGCTGTCTCCATCTATGGTGATTGTGAGTTTTGCTGGGTATAGTAGTCTGGACTGGCATTTGTGTTCTCTTAGGGTCTGCATGAGGATCTTTTTGCTTTCATGGTCTCTGGTGAGAAGTCTGGTGTAATTATGATAGGTCTTCCTTTATATGTTACTTGGCCTTTTTCTTTTACTGCTTTTAATATTCTTTGTTTAGTACATTTGGTGTTTTGATTATTATGTGATGGGAGGAATTTCTGGTCTGTCCAGTCTGTTTGGCATTCTATAGGCTTCTTGTATGTTCATAGGCATCTCTTTCTTTAGGTTAGAGAAGTTTTCTTCTATAATTTTGTTGAAGACATTTACTGGCCCTTTAACTTGAAAATCTTTACTCTCTTCTATACCTACAATCTGAGGTTTTATATTCTCATTTTGTCCTGGATTTACTGGAAGTTTTGGGGTTACAAGCTTTTTGCATTTTGCATTTTCTTTAACTGTTGAGTCAATGCTTTCTATGATATCTTCAGCACCTGAGATTCTTCTATTTCTTGTATTCTCTTGTTGATGCTTTCATCTATGACTCCTGATTTCTTTCCAAGGTTTTCTATCTCCAGAGTTGTCTCCCTTTATGATTTCTTAGTTGTTTCTACTTCTGATTTTAGATCCTAGATGGTTTTGTTCAGTTCCTTCACTTGTTTGTTTGTGTTTTCCTGTAATTCAATAAGGGATTTTTGTATTTGCTCTTTAAGGGCTTCTGCCTTTTGACCCATGTTCTCCTGTACTTCTTTAAGGGAGTTATGTATGTCCTTCTTGAAATCTTCTATCACCATCATGAGATGTGATTTTAAATCCAGATCTTGATTTTCTGGTGTGTTGGGGTATCTAGGACTTGCTGTTGTGGAAGAGCTTGCTTCAGATGGTGCCATGTTGCCTTGGTTTCTATTAATAATATTCTTGATTTTTCTTTTACTATATAATCATATCTGATGTTAGCTGGTATTTCTGTCTGTGACTGTCGCTTATCTTTCATGCAAGCCTCTGTATCTGTGCTCCTGGGACACCTGTTCTGTGTACACAGGTATATAGATACTCCTGCAAGACCCACTCTCTTCTGGTTGTATTTGGAGAATGTAGATCTGTGACCCTGATCAGCTCTGGGTGCAGGCAGACATTGGAAGATTTCTGTCCTAGGCTGCTCCTAGGCTCTTGTGTCCTCAGGATTTCTGGCTGTTTCCTCTGAGCAGCAGGGGTCGTCCAGTCTGTGCTATCTGGCCAATCTGAACTCCTGAGTGATTAGCTACCTCCATGTGGCACTTGGATATGGCACACTGTGACAGAGGTTGGTCCCAAGCTGGAAATAGAAACTGGAGTGTTTCTGCCAGAGGTTTCCGGGTGTGATACTCTGAGTGTCAGGGGTGGTTCTACCTGTGCAGTCAGGCCTCTCTGCATTCCTGGGTGGTTAATCTCCCTCCATGAGCCACTTGGGTACAGTGAGCTGTGGCAGAGGATGGGCCCAAACTGGAGACAGAAACTGGAGACCTTCCGCCAATGGGCTCTGTGTGTGGTCCTCTGATTAAATTTTATAGATAACAGAAAACAATCTAAGAGCAATAATCCCGAGTTAACCCATACCCAGAAAGCCATAGTATGTTTTCTCTTACATATAGGCCATAGCTTTTAGACTCTAGATATGTGTATTTCAGTCAAAATAATCTCAGAGGTTAGGTAGTTAGTAAGAGATCAGGAAGGAAAGGGGATCTTCGAAGTAAGAAGATATAGAATGCGGTTTTATAAAGAGATAAAAGGGGAAACTAGAAAATGGACATAAATGGAGAATAAATGGGAGATATATGTGAAGGAGAAAAATAGGGAGAAACAACAAAAGCCTTTTGAAAGTCACATGGAAGCCCACTGCTATCAATAGATGCACACACACATGTGCACATGTACACACACATATATCTACACACATATATATTATATATAATGTGGTGTTTTGGTAGGATTATCTTTTTGTTTTTATTTAGGGTTTTTCTTGGAGTAAAAGAACATGAACTTGGGTAGATAGAGATAATGTAGAAGTGGGCAAAGAGGGAGAAGTATGATCAAATTATACTGAATGGGTAACTTTTTCAAAAGTTTAACAAATAGAAAAATCACAATAAAATAAATAAAAAGAATGTAAAAATCATAATCTCCAGGGAAGATAGTCCACAGCATCAGAAGCATTGTATTACAGTACACTTCACTAATGAGTTGCCTATGATGTTTGCTTAGAATTGTATGTAAATGTGAAACCTAAGAAGCTGAAAACGGTTCTTGAAATTACAAATGAAACCAATTACGTGACCAAAAGCAAAAATGGTTTTGTAAATGTTTCCTCAATAGAAGAGTTTGATGTTATGTTAAGTGAGGTGCATTAGAGGGAAAATATCTTTAACTGTAGAAAGAAAAGTAAACATTTAAAGTATATATTGTAAAATGTGTACAATTACTTAATATGGAGTGATAATATGTGAATATTTATTATGATGATTCTTCTATATTTCACTCTATTTGATTTTTTCTACAATAAGCTGTTGAAAACAAGCTATGACCACTAAGACATGTTTTGAGACTTATTGTGCTACCACTTTATTCCAAAGGAGATCTTATTAAATAAAGCATTCTCATGGTACATAACCAAAAACCTAGAAGATTACATATATAGAAGACTGTTTCTAATTTAAAAATACAAAATTGTTCAAATGGATTCAAGGAAGCTTTATAAAATACTTAATATGAAAACATAAAAACTATTTACTGATGATTAAAATAAACATAAAAGTATTTCCAATAACAAACAACAAAGTGTTGTTATCCAGGATGTAAGAAATTATTAATAGTCAATTAAAATTTTCCAACTTGGGAGGCAGAGGCAGGCAGATTTCTGAGTTTGAGGCCAGCCTGGTCTACAAAGTGAGTTCCAGGACAGCCAGGGCTACACAGAGAAACCCTGTCTTGAAAAAAAATTCCACTAGAGAAAATGCACAAAAGAAGGGAAAAATCAAACAAAAGAAAGCCAGAAGATTCTATGGCTCTAGATTGATTTATCCTCTACCATCTAACCCTATAGACTGTGTCCTGGTTGTGTGTGCTTTTCTGCTACCATGCAATCTTAGGTCCTTTGGAGATAAGAAGGAATGTCTCATGGAATTCAGTTTTGGAAATGGATTCTTCCTTTCCAGAAGCATCTCAAATGCCTCTAGTTCATGGCAGGTTTTCGTGTGAATGACAGACCTTACCTGTACTGTCGCCTTGATTGGCACTTGCCACATCTGTCATAAAACCCCTGTGATACAAAACAATTTTCTTCCTTCTTCTTGGTGCCTCTTATGAAGGATGCAGATGCCGTCGTGTGCTGCCTTACACACAGATTTTACAGGAAAAAATTCAATTAATAAAGTCAAAGTCATTATTTTCAATCTAGCATGGAGGATGCATTGGATATTAAAATGCAGAGATGGCATTTTTGTGATCCTGAGTCTCTTGAAAAGTGTTCTGTACCTTCAATTTTCACCTGTACACTTAGATGCATCCTCCTCACTCCTTACACTAATTCTCTCCTGACTTGTTTCTCTCCTTGGAAATCTCTCATTTGAGTTATTGAATTCCATATAACTCCTTCAGAATGATATGTCATCACCTTCAGTGGAGCAAACCTGAACTCATTGTCTGCCTCTAAGCCCTTTCAGGTCAGTTGTCACTAGGCTACCATACTCATCCAGTGACACCACCAATTATATTCTGCACATCACAGTCCGAAATGGTGTTAGTTATTGTCTGCTCTTCCAGCCACTTGTCTTCCTCACCTCGCTGCTCTTCATTCTTCCCAGGAGCACAATCATTGTTTAAGTCATCTGAATAGAATGTTTGTCTTGTTTCTTAGGCTTCCATTTTTTTTATTAATCATTTTACTTGTTTACATTTCAAATAACATCCCCTTCCTTGTTACTCCTCCCCAAAATACCCATCCCATCTCTCTTCTCCCCCCTCCCCTTTGCCTCTATGAGGGTGCTCCTCCACCAACTCTCCCACCTCTGCCTCATTGCTCTAGCATCCCCCTACATTTGGTCATCAAGCCTCCAAAGGACCAAGGGCCTCCCTTCCCGTTGATGTCAGATAAGGCCATCCTCTGCTACATATGTATTTGGAGCCATGGATTCCTTCGTGTATACTCTTTGATTGGTTGTTTAGTCTCTGGGAGCTCTGGGTGGTATGATTATTAGATATTTGTTCTTCCTACGGGTTTGCAATTCCCTTCAGCTCTTTCAGTCCTTCCCCTGGCTCTTCCATTGAGGTCCCCAGGGAAGCAAGAGGCTCCCAGGACCCAACAGAGATGACTGTAGCTTAAATACCCAATGAAGGGGAAATAGAACCTATAGAGACCACCTCCAACTGAAGGTAGTCTCAAAATTTTTAACCCAGTAATGTTCCTGTCCAAAGGAAAGACAGGGACAAACAATAGAACAGAGACTAGAGAAAAGGCCATCCAGAGACCACCCCACCTAAGGCTACACCCCATCTGCTGACACCAAACCTCAACATTCTTGCTGATGACGAGAAGCACTTGCTGACAGGAGCCTGATATGGCTGTTCCCTGAGAGGTTCTAGGAGCACCCGACCAACACAGATGCAGATACAGCTAACTATTGGACTGAACCCGGGACCCCAGTGCCAGAGCTGGGGGAAGGACTGACAGAGCTGAAGGGGATTTCTTAGGCTTTCTGCCTGATATCAAGGCCCTGCTCTTTCTGAGATGTCAACCAAGGTAATCAAATATGGTAGAGACAAGTGATGCTGGTCCAGAGGATCAGATGAGCACAGCAGCAGCACATCAGGCACACAAGCACAATCAGAGCACAATGGCAGCCTATTTTGCACTTGCCTGTGTTAGTGCAATCTAGTACATATACTTATTTATGACAACTGATAAATTCAAAATAAGGAATATATTTAGATTTTGCAAGGAATTCTGCTGTTAGAGAAAATGACAGAGATATAAGAGTTGAAGCATATCAACTGATAAACAACTTCAGCAAAGTGGCTGGCTATAAAATCAACTCAAGTAAATCAGTAGCCTTCCTATACGTGAAGGATAAGCAGGCTGAGAAAGAAATTAGGGAAATGACACCCTTCACAATAGCCACAAATGATATAAAGTATCTTGGAGTGACGCTAACCAAACATGTGAAAGATTTATACGAAAAAAACTTCAGGTCTCTGAAGAGGGAAATTGAAGAAGACATCAGAAAATGGGAAAATCTTCCATGCTCGTGGGTTGGCAGGACTAATATAGTCAAAATGGCAATCTTGCCCAAAGCAATATACAGATTCAATGCAATCCCCATCAAAATCCCAACTCAGTTCTTCATAGAGCTAGAAAGAGCAATTCTCAAATTCATCTGGAATAACAAAAAACCCAGGATAGCTAAAACTATCATCAACAGCAAAAGAACTTCTGGGGGAATCAATATCCCGGACCTCAAGCAATATTACAGAGCAGTGGTATTAAAAAGTGCATGGTATTGGTTCAGTGACAGGGAAGCGGATCAATGGAATAGGATCGAAGACCCAGAATTGAACCCACACATCTATGGCCAATTGATCTTCGACAAAGGAGCTGAAAACATCCAGTGGAAAAACGATAGCCTTTTCAACAGATGGTGCTGGCTCAACTGGAGGTCAACATGCAGAAGAATGAGAATTGATCCACTCTTATCTCCTTGCACTAAACTCAACTCCAAGTGGATCAAGGATCTCCACATAAAACCAGACACACTAAAACTAATAGAAAAGAAACTGGGGAAGACCCTTGAAGACATCGGCTCAGGGGAAAAATTCCTGAACAGAACACCAATTGCTTATACTCTAAGAACAAGAATAGACAAATGGGACCTCATAAAACTACAAAGTTTCTGTAAGGCAAAAGACACTGTCAAAAGGATAAATTGGCAACCAACAAATTGGAAAAAAATCTTCACCAACCCCACATCCGACAGAGGGCTAATCTCCAATGTATACAAAGAACTCAAGAGGTTAGACCCCAGAAAACCAAATAACCCTATCCAAAAATGGGGTACAGAGCTAAACAGAGTCTTTTCACCTGAAGAAATTCGGATGGCTGAGAAACACCTTAAAAAATGTTCAACATCACTAGTCATTAGGGAAATGCAAATTAAAACAACCCTGAGATTTCACCTCACACCAGTCAGAATGGCTAAGATTAAAAACTCAGAAGACATCAGGTGTTGGCAAGGATGTGGAGAAAGAGGAACACTCCTCCACTGCTGGTGGGAATGCAAGCTGGTACAACCACTCTGGAAATCAGTATGGTGGTTCCTCAGAAAACTGGGCGTGATACTTCCGGAGAACCCAGCCATACCACTCCTGGGAATATACCCAGAAGATTCACCAGCATGCAATAAGGATACATGCTCCACTGTGTTCATAGCAGCCTTATATATAATAGCCAGAAGCTGGAAAGACCCCAGATGTCCCTCAACAGAGGAATGGATAAAAAAAAAAATGTGGTATATATACACAATGGAGTACTATTCAGCCATTAGAAACAATGAATTCATGAAATTCTTAGAGAAATGGATGGAGCTGGAGAACGTCATACTAAGTGAGGTGACCCAGTCTCAAAAGAATACCCATAGTATATAGTCACTGATAAGTGGATATTAGCCTAGAAGCTTGGAACACCAAAGACACAAATCACATATCAAGTGATGTCTCACAAGAAGAAAGGAGTGGACACTGGTGCTAGAATGGACCAAAACATCATTGTGGGAGAGTACAAGAACAGTAAAGTGGGAGGGGGTGGATGCGGGAGCAGGGGGAGGGAAAAGGACATGTGGGACCTTTGGGGGTGGGGAACCAGAAAAAGGGAAATGAATTGTAAATATAGAATATATACAATAAAAAAAAGAAAAAATGTTAAAAAAAAGAGTTGAAACATATCAAATAAAAAAATTTTATTTTCTCATACTATTATTGTACTAAGAATGTCTATGGGATCAGCAATCATGTTTAAACCCTTTACTGTAATTTTCACAAGTTTATCTTTTACTACAATAAATTGGTTTTCTTATTTTCCTACCAGATAGTTTATTTTCTACTTCCAAATCTGCTCATATCTCTTTCTGTAGGACATTGTGGTATTTTTCTATATACACCCATATTCTACTTACTGACTTTGATCAATCCTTTGTGTTTAAAAATGACACTTCTTTAATTGGTGTGTCCAATATTAATTTTTGATTGATGTGTAACAGCATTATAATCTGTATCATGTATTGAATATTGTTATAGCCCAAGCATCCCATATTCATTTTAAAATATTTTGCATATGATTTCTGTTCTCAAGGAACTAACTATATCTTTCATGAGTATCTGAGCATCTTTTATATTTCTTTGTCTGCACTAGAATATTAGAACAAAACACTAAATTATGACTTAATGAAGAAAGGCTTCATTTTAGTTGACAATTCAAGGTGAGACTATCATGAAGTAGAATTCAAAATGCCAGGACCCAGTGAATGAAAGTACCAGTCTTATTTCCCCTTCTCCAACTATACAGTCCAGAATTTTAGCTGGTGCATGGCAGCACCTACAGTGGGCCTTTGAATCTGGATGAAGGAAATCCAGATAAATCTACCCAAAACCCCATCTCCCATATGATTGTTGATTGGGGTAAGTTAACAAAACATACCTTCAGAATGAGGATTTTAGTTGTATTAATAGTAATACCAACAATTTTAAGTCATCAACCATTTATGGAAATATTTCTTTTCAAACTGTATAAGAAAGAGTGACTACTATGTTGGATCAGAAAGGAAACAGTTTTGCAGGATTAAGGTGTCAGGATTTGAATAGGCCTGGCCCAAGAAGTGGCACTATTTGGAGGTGTGGCCTTGTTGGAGTGTGTCACTGCAGGTGTTGGCTTTAAGACCTTCATCCTAGCTGCTTGTAAGCAGTCTTCAGATAAAGATGTAGAACCGTCAGCTCCTCCTGCACCATGCCTGCCTGGGTGCGGCCATGTTCCTGCCTTGGTGATAATGAACTGAAACTCTGAACCTGCAAGCCAGCTGCAATTAATTTTTTTTTTAATGAGAGTTGCCTTGGTCATGGTGTCTTTTCACAGCAGTAAAATCCTAACTAAAATATAAGGTAATTGTTATTTTGATACACATTACCTATCATTTATTTTTCCTTGCATATTTATGTATGCCCAATGGATATACATGTATGTATATATGTTCATATGTATGTGGGTATGTATCTATATGCAGAGATATGATGTTGATGTTGGATGCCTTTTTTGACTACATGTGTTAAGGCTGGGTCCCTCATTAAACTTAGAGCTCAATTTTTGGCTAGCCACTGGCCAAACTCCTTCCAGGATTCCTGGTCTCCTCTTTCCAACTGCTCAGGTTACAGGCTGATTTGCAACCAAACTGGCATTGTGTGGGCTCTGGGACCTGAACTCTTGTCCTCTATTATGTGTGGAAAATGCTTAGCACTGAACTACACAGAAAATCCACTTGTGTGTGCCAACAACTGAAGCTAAAATCTGGCTTCTGGAGCATGCCTAGGGATTCTGTGGAACCTGGAGAAGATGCTTTCTTAGAGAGACGTTGTGAGAAAGTTCATTAGACTATTTCTTCAAAGACTGGCTTGTCGG